>JARFYF010000063.1:25789315-25817046 GCA_030265395.1 Rhina ancylostomus | reverse complement strand
CAAAGGGTTTAACAACAGATTAACCCTTGTACACACTATGGCTTACTTCCACCTGTGATTCTCCTTCAGGTTCCTCCTCAGTATTTTACAGTGGATTTATCAGCATTTACTTTCAAAAGACCTTTGACCTGCTCAGTTAGTAGTAGAGCTGATGAATGGGCAACCCTTCGTTGATGAGTTTGCCAGTGAATGTGGGACTAAAAGTCATAGAATCCACATCTTCCAGAAGCCATTCTGGCACTTGACTGACTGCACAGTTAGTGCTGGGAAGTAAGAATTATTCATGAGGCATACCGTATAATCTGACAGGTCATCAGAAAGTTGACAGAAAAGAATCAGAATTTGTTGTGGTTGATCACAGATAATTTGAATATTGAGGAGGTACAAGTTCCTCTTAATAAGATAAACATTGAAACAACCAGCAGCATGAGAAAACAGATGCCTCTTCCTTGCTGCCTAGAAATGAAAATAACATTACAAGTTCTCCACCTTTCCTGAAGATGGCATTGGTGACCTTTCAAACATATTTTTCTTGCTCCCTATTGGATCTTGCATCTGTTCCCAGCTGGAGTTTGGAAAGATTCAAAGTTGTATGTATTCTCTCATCTGCTGGCAAAGCTGTTCAGTCACTTGATTTGAGTTTTAGGTCATTGCACAAAAGCTAACTTACTTAAGTTAACTCAGTAAAGATTCAGCACCTTGTCTAGCCCCTCATAAGCTCTCCATGTCTAGAGATTTGTTACATGATACAAATATATCTAATGCATGTGAGAAAATAGCCATCTTTTGGTTACTCATGGCAGAAGATTTTAACTATACAATAAGATGGACCTTTTCTGAAAATTTGCAACAGCAGACTGAAGCTTTTGAACAGCATGAATTTTCCATATGGCAGTCACATTGTACAATTATGTTCACTTCGGGTGAGTGCTAGCAATTATGACATCACTTTTGGAACTGTTTCTAGACCTTAGTTTACATTAAAGCTCTTTATGCAAACCACTTATTTTGTTGTTTAAAAAGAACCTTCAACTAACAGCATATGTTTCAGTTACAACTGATACTTACGTGGGTGCATGGTGTACACCAAACTGAAGTAATTTTACTTAAAGCTACCACAGATGTGGTCAATTATATACTTTTGCATTATGCTGGAGTACTTTGTGGAAAGTGTTCAGAGAAACTACAATTTTCTTTGTTTCCACAAAGTACAACTTCTGGCAAAATAAGTCATGTTAAAACAAGCAAAGTACAGATTTTTCAGCCATAATATAGATCTGTGTGTAACAATCTTCTCAGTCCTACTCCTTATTAAGCAATTGATTCTCAGCAAGCTCTTAAAACAAGAGAAAGCATATTGGATCATGCCACACATTTTCTAGCACTGCAGAAACAATCTGTGAGTGTCCAAAACAAGATCTTAGTGAAAAAAGCTGAAACTGAAGAAAATGAAATGAGATTTGAGTTCAATAGGACACAGAGGAAGGGAAAATCAAATGAGCAATCATAGAATCAGATACATAGAACATACACAGAACAGGCCCTTCAGCCCACAATATTGTGCCGACATAACTATTCCCTCCTACCTAAAGAATGCCCATATCCCTCTATTTTTTCCCCTCATTCATGTGCCCATTCAGGCCCCTCGTAAAAGCCCCCAATGAATTTGCCTCCACCACCCTATCAGGCAACACATTCCACGCATCCACCACTCTCTCAATAAAAAAACATACCCCTCGTATCTGTTCTGAACCTACTCCCTCTCACCTTAAGTGCATGTCGTCTGATATTGGATTGCTCAATAATGAGAAAAAGACATTGCTTGTCCACCCTAACTATGCCCCTCATAATTTTATACACTTCCAACAGATCACCCTTTGGCCTCTGCCAATTCAGAGAAAAGAACCCAAGTTTGTTCAGCCTCTCCTGATAGCACATGCCCTCTAATCCTTATGAGGTTAGAAAGATCAAGGAAAGTTCAAGACTTAAGAACAGTAAAAATAAGTTGGCAAAAAAAGTGAGAAATTCCATCTCCCCAGAAAACTTTTAAGTTCTTGTATTTTTCCTCATGTTGATTGATCACAAAGCCCTATTGTAGAAATAGACATTTAGAGATAGCTAACAGAAAATGCTTACAATTGTGGTCTTGCAAGATCTGGCAGATTTAGATGCAGAAATACATTTTCTTGTGTTCTTCTAGAATGAATAGAATTAACTAAAGCTCCACAAAATGATGTTGTTGCATTTGTTTTCTGACATGATTTTTCTGCACACAACAAAGAAATGCATGATGTTAATTCTTGAAGTCAAGCTCCACTACAGCTAGATTCCACCATTTTCTATGTCCAAAAATTCAGCAATAACTACCAATCATAAAGCTTCATTTATTCCTTATTATCTGTAAAACTTCCTCAGAGTACTAATGCATGAAACTTTGCTTTAGTTGCAGAATTAATCCTTATTTACTGAGTAGGAGTTGTTGGAAGTACTGTTTGTGCACCTCTACATCATAAGGTGACCATGAAAATTGGTGCAGCCAACATAACCTGAAACACATTTCCATCAGTGCTTTACAATCAGCCCTGGAATAGTCAGACTGATACAGCTGTTGATGCATAGTGAGTGCCTATGATGATCCAGCTGCCTATGGGGGGAGAAAAAGCTTAACTTCTGGCTCATGAAATTCCAGATTTCAAATGTGTAAAGCACGTTCAAGCTATGGCTTACAAGCACAGGATATCCTTCACCAACACTGTTTAATCATCTGTGATTCTTGCAAAGTGTAGGATATATACTGTGCCTTCTGAACTGGTTTGCATTCTGTAAATAGAGAAATGGTTGCACATTTTCATTTTTTAAATCAACTGAGAAATATAGAGAACAAAGACAGTACCTAAAGAATTTATAGAATAGTCTTTTGGTGTAGTCAGTTACTGTACTCTGTATCAGTCTTTTAGGTTTTATTCTTAATCATTACCCTTTAATGTACATTCATGCACCTTTGCACCAGCAAGCTTCACATGGACCTTTTCGGGTGTATAAGGAAGGCACTATTACAACATAAATTATTTTGCTGAATTGAGCGGTGCATTTTACAACCCTCTCTTTGGACATCACAGTGGCTAGAACACATTTGTTTCACTCCTGGGTTCAAATCCAGGACGAATGTTGTCTTTTCCTCATGGCCCAAGGATTGTAAACAATTTTAAAAATTTCAAGTAGCCTTAATCTACTTCCAAGTGAGTGCAGGGTCACAAACTGATTTTTAACTACACCTGGATAGTAGTTTTGGGAATGAAAAGATATTTATCAGAGTGCAACATGCAATACTACTGTCAAACCAAGAGGCAACAAATTATAGAAGGACTAACTAGATCCCATGGAGGATTGGATAGGTTGCTAGATGTGATACTGTTGCTTCAGCTCAGACTTGCTTTGTATCCAGTCCAGATGGAAAGCTTCCTTCCTTTGTAAGTCATAGAGTCCTAAGTGAAGTACATTTATCAGTCTCTGAATAGCTCCCAGTGCTACATATCTTCAACGTTAAACTGTCAGCTTTTTGGCATAAGTTAATATACTTAGGCAAGCAAAGCCAGGTCCATGGTTGGCTTATGACACAAATTTCACAGAGTTTTAAGCTGGAGTTTGAACTGAACTTTGGGAGGAAGAGACAGCAACATCATTGTTCAGTATTTGAATGTGGTTTACCCAATCTTAAAACAATTAACAAGGACAACGCCTATCTTTTAAACACTAAATTGACTTCTTATGCCTCCACAGTGCAGGCAGGAAACACTGCTCAGTATGAAGCAAAGTGTGCTACCCAGCATACTGAAACAAATAAAATAATTAGCTTCCAATATCCACAGGTAAGCTAGGCATTAGATCATTTGCAAGTTCAAATAAGCTACTCTGGCCATCTCAGGGCAGGCTTTTTGGAGTTGGCTACACCCACAAAAAAACTGGTTTAAATGGGCTCATATGAGTAGGCTAAATAAGACCAGGTAACCTTGAAAATATTCTTTCCTGAGTATGGAACTAGGAGAAGCAGAAAGGCTCCTCCTAACCCCACATGTAAGATCATGACAACTGATCCATTTTCTGCACTTACTGGAAACGTGCATTCTGGTTAAGTGCTTTATTGGATGCTGAAGATTGTTGAAAATGTTGAAGACTTGGGTACTTCAAAGTATTGTTTCAACCAGCTATTTTATTCACAGTTCCTCAGAAGTTCAAAATTTTAAAAAATTCTTTACATTCAAGATCATTATTTCAGTTGGAACCAAGTGTATGAACAAAATGAAACTACTCACCCAATACCATTGTGGAAAGCATAGCTTTAAGACTTCTAGATCACCAGAAAAAGCAATGCAAGGGAAAGATATATTAAAGATATATAAGACAGGAAAAACAACTCTCTGAGTAAAACATCTGGCATGAGAACAAATGGAAAGTGATGATAGTACCCTAGACTAGCAAGGTGAAATTAGTCCAAAGTAGTTCTCATAAAGATAAGCAATCAACATGTAATTCAGATCTTCAATTCAAAGCCATCAATTGTAGGTATTATCTTTAAGAAAACATATATAAAATAATTCTTACATTTCTGTAGCCTATGAACCAGCTACTGAAGTGATCTGAGACAAGAGGTGATCCCAGTGATACGAAAAGTTTTGACAGCTCCAAGCAGTTCTGTCCTGGTCTAGATTCAGCAAGCAGATTTACCATCACAATTGCTGTAATTCTAAACTTTCCAACATTTACAGGGGTAAATGCTGGCAGTTTTGTCACAGAGTTGCTAGCATTCCCTAACAGGTTTAGTCTAATGCAATCAGTTGAACCTGTTACACTTCCAACTTCATCTAATTCAGTTGAAAGTTCAGCTACATGGAATGTTAGCTCTGTTTCTCTTTCCACAGAAGCTACCTGACCTGTTATTTTCAGACTTCCAATATTCAATATAATCTGATTCACTTCGATTTATTTCTGTGCCAACCTAGTAATCTTCCACTCCCTCCAATTCAAAGAAATAAAATATTTCTTATTTTGCTGTTCTGAATCGGCCTAAATTCGAACTTCTGCTGCCTTGTACTCACTGCCTGCAGACCCCATCCACCTGCACTTAACTGTGCCAGACGTAAAGAGCTAATTAAGTTGGCTCTCTGAACCTAGGAGGTTCAGTGAAGTTAATTAAGCAAGGGCTCAGCAGCAAGTAGGCATCAGTGTACTACTAAGAATGCCTTGGCAGCCTTTGTCAGGAATTGGTCCCAAAGTTTTGCCTCTTATCTAAGCTGAGAGGCTTTTAGATTCAGTTTTCAAAAGTTCCTGATATTTAAAAACCATTAAAATTGCTCTAAACAATTGAAACACATTATTTAAAAAATAGAATTGATTAAGAACATTCAAAAGAACACAGTGCATTGGCCTCATTGCAACATTGCTGGACTCCACATGGACTCCAATGGTGGAGCTTTGTCTTGTTAGATATACGGCTTTCCAATCCTACATAAGCCAGAGCTGCCAGAAAATTGTAGTCACTATTTTTTTGAATGGGGCTTCCTAACCTAGAGATTAAGAGAGTACAGGTAACTCAGTGGTGCAGCTACAGTGGAATTTGCATGTTCTCATTGAAATGTTGCAACAGGGAGGAAAGCCATTCAGCCCATTAAATCCATGCTGACTCACAGAACAATCCCATTCCCCAGTAATTTTACCAGTAACCTAATCCCCCCCACATTCCCTTCAATTCTATTCATATTCTACCACTACCAATTTACCATCACCAATTAATTTACCAGCCCACGTTTTGGGATGTGGGAGGAAACTGAAGCAGCTGGAGAAAACCCAGACCATTTCAATGAGAATATGCAAATTCGGCTGTAGCTGTGCCACTGAGTTACCTGCACTCTCTTAATCTCTGGGCTAGGAAGCCCCATTCAAAAAAAATGGTGATTACAATTTTCTGGCAGCTCTGGCTGGTGTAGGATTGGAAAGCCGTATACCTAACGAGACAAAATTCCACCATTAGACTCCATGTGAAGTCCAGCAATGTTGCAATGAGGCCATTGCACTGGTATCTGTAATTCAGCATGTCCAGAACTTTCAACAGGTCCACACAAGTCCAGGATTTACTTGGAAGCATTGAAATTTGTTGGGTCCCTTCAGAAACATCAGGCACAGCCAACGCATTTCTATCTATTTGTTGAACTATTACATACTTTATGGATACCAGACTGTGCCTTTTATATTCAAGCGGTGGGGAAAATGCAAACTCCTTTCAATTTTTCAAAGCTGGGTTGGATTTTTCTACAATGTCAGGAGCAATTGCTGTATTTTGTGACAATTCATGACTCTCAAATTAAACCATGGATATGCCTAACTCAAGCATGGGGTAGCAATTAGACAGAATTAGAAAATGTACACTGAGCCATGAAATTTGATCCATTAGTGCACGTGTTTTGCACACAGATGACTTAACCCAGGGTAGATCACGCTAGTGATCATCTCTAGAGAAGTTGCTTACATCAGGAAATTGGCCATGCTATGTGCAATTCACTTAAGTGTGTCTGGCATTTTTCCCAATGTAAGTCACATACCTGATGACATTCCACATTTTTTTCTTCCCTGATCAACATAAAATTTAGCTTTTGGTGGCAACTTGTGACCTGTGTTCAACACTCACAAACACCAGGAGCACATTGTGCTGAGTTTGCCTATTGGTATTGGTTTATTATTGTCACATGTACTGGGATACAGTGAAAAGCTCCTACTTGCCTGCTATCCAGATAGATCATTGCATATAATAAGTACACCAAAGCAGTAAAAAGAAAAACAGAACGCAGAATATTGTGTTGCAGTAACAGGGAAAGTTCAGTGCAAGTAGACAAATAAAGTGCAAGTCAATTAAGGATTGTCCACCTCTATATTTTGCACAAAGCATCTGCAAGCCTCAGTTATTGATTTTCAGGGTAACTGAAATCTCACCACTGGTTGCAGTCTCCTTATACTATGCACATCAGAGCTAACTGCTGGAATCTCTACATCATTGTTCATCCAGTACCTCACAGTGGTGTGGAGCTAAGCACAGAAGAAGTACTCAATCGGGGCAAACAGTCACATGGAGGGTGCCTTCACAGAAGACTACAATATTTTCCCTCCCTAATGTTTTCTCTCACCTCCATGGCAGCCTTTTATACACCACTTCTGGTTGTCAAAGGAGAGGGCCCTTAACCTCTGATGCCTTTTCCAATGATAACCAAAGATTGAGAGGAAAAACTGGAGCAGATCTTCAAGGAAGAGATGTTCCAGCTGGAGGCTTATTGCATTGCCACAAATAGGAAGGCAAGGAAAACCTAGGCCAAAGATGGAGAACCTTTTAAGACTAAAAATAAGCATACTTGATACACATCAAGTGAATTCTTTAAGTAAGAACCAGGATAAATACAGTAAGTTGAAAGAGGAATGAAGAGAAAAATAATACTAGCAAAGATAGAAAATAGAATAGAATAGCAGTTAACATAAAGGGGAATGCATGATATTCTATCAATGTGTCAATATGAGCAGGTAGGAAGAGGCAAAATGATACTCCTTAGGGATAAGAAAAGGGATGTATGCTTTCAGGTGCAAGTCAGATCTAGAATACTTTATGAGTACTTTTATTGGTGTTTTTTTAAGGAAGAAGATGCTGGCAAAATATCTGAAGAAGTAGAAATGGTAGTGGAGTGAAAATTAATAGGCAGGATGTATGGGAAATCTTAGCTAGTGTTAGAGTGGATATTACCTCATCAGGATGGCTTGAATCCTATGTTGCTAAGAGAAGTTAGAATGGACATGGTGGAAAATCTTGCCGGAATCTTCAATTCTTCCCAAGATAAGGAGAGTTGCAATGGGACTGGAAAATGTTCAAGAAAAGGTGTAAGCTCATTCTTTGTAACTATAGGCCTTCTAGTTTAATGTTGGTGATGGGTAAATTCTGGAAATATTAATTAGGGAAATGATTGGAGAGGTTTGAGTTAATTAGTGAGAGTTGGTACAGATTTGTGAAAGGTAAATCAAGTTTGATTAACCCTATTGAAATACTATAGACCTCGTGATTTGATAGTAATGGGATTTAGAGCAGGTGACACTGAAGTAACAGCAATACTTTTCCAAGTTTGGATAGGCTGTGATTTGGATGGGAGCCTCCAGATGGCAGTGTTTCATATACTGATGGAGCACCTCTGAATACTGCAGAGCATTTTGTAGATGATTCACACTACAGCTATAGTATACCATGGGTGGAAACAATGAATATTTAAGATAATAGGTCAGATACCAATCCACAGTCAGCTTTGTCCTCGATGGTGAAGAAATCTTTGTTTTGTTGGAGCTACACTTACCTGAACATGAAGAATATTCCATCCCATTCTTGACTTGTGCCTGCAGCTGGTGGAATGGCTTTGTTGGTATTGGTTTATTATTGGTCAGGAATGAGTCACTCACCACAGGATACAAAACCTTTGACCTGCTCTTGTAGCAACAGTTTTTTTTATGTGGTTAGTCTAATTGCATTTCTGGTCAACAATAACCTGGATGTAGAAGGAAATCTGCAAGAGGAATGTCATTTAATGACAAGGTCAGGTGTTTAGACTGAAGTTGAAGACATTCCTCTTCTACAATTGTATGCAACGATTGTTATTTGCCACTTTTCAGCCTGTTGAGGTCTTGTTGAATACAGGCAGTGGCTGTTTCATTATCTGAGCAGTACTGGTTCACCTTGTGCTTCTCCATGTTGAAATCCCAATACATTCAGTCTCTCATCTACAGTATGACAAGAAAGGGACTTCTTTGTCACAAACCTTCTCCCTTCTTACACATAGGGCCATAGAGGCCTTCAGCCCACCATGTCCATGCTGACCATCAATTAGCCAACTGCACTAATCCCTCTTACAATCAGTTGGTCCATAGCCTTCCATGCCTTGGCAATTCAAGTGCTCATCTAGATACTTCTTAAATACGAGAGTATCTGGTTCTATCATCCACCAGGCAGGGCATTCCAGATTCTAACCACCATCTCCTTCCTCAGATCGCCTCTAAGCCTCTTTCCCCTTACCCTAAACCATGCCAGGATAGCATGGTTTTTGTTGCTATCCTCCTCTTTCTTTTACTCCAGCTCCACATCTACTGGCAAAAGTTAAGCTAGTTTGATCACCAGGTTGTGGAGGATGCAGCAAGCAACCATGAATTCTAGAGTGCACTACAATGTACTTCTAGAATGGTACAGACAATGAAATAATTACATCAACACACTAATGATCTTCTCAATGACATTACAAGGGCCAACATGCTTTCCTCTTGTTTTCAGACTTCATTGCAATGAAGAGCCTGGATAATAAATCATATCCTTTCCCAGTTAGCCACCCACTGCTCTGGTGAGAGCATAGCAAACTGATGCATGATAAAAGCATTGTGAGGGCACCCCTGAAGTCTTGTATTGACCGTTTAGTTTTCTGTAAATGCTCACAGACAGATTTACACTAAAGATGTGAAACCCCTTTTTGTTACAGTACACATTCCTATTTTGAGGTGGAGACTTCAAAGTCAATGGCATCCTGTGCCAAGAGGCAATCCTGACAAACCTATAATTGTTTAACACATTTTATGATATTTTTTATCTCTTGTTTCAGCAGAGGATTTCCATTTATACTAAAGCAATTAATCACTGCTGCAAATTAGTAGAAGAATGTTATAAATATGTTTTATGTTCTTGCATGCAAAGCCATCAATAATTTCGAAGGTACAGTGAATAGTCACTTGATCAATCCCACAGGCTAAACAATAAAAATATCATGAGAACTGGCTTGAAAGAGATCTTAATTCTCAATTTGTTTATGCCCAATTTATTGCATCCGGTGCTTCCAGTGTGGCCTCCTCTACATCAGTGAGACCCGACACAAATTGGATGACTGTTTCGTCAAACACCTTCACTCCATCTGCTGCAAGAACAAGGATCTCCAAGGAACAGTGACCACCCACTTCAATTCCACATCCCAGTCCCATACTGACGTGTCTATCCATGGCCTCCTCTACTGCCACCTTGAGGCCAGATGCATGTTGGAGGAAAAACACCTTATGTTCCACCTTGCTGGTCTCCAACCTGACAGCCTCAACATTGATTTCTCTTACTTCTAGTAGCCCCTCCCCTCTTCTCCCCCCCCACCCCCGTCTTCCCTCCTTCCTGTGGCCCCCGCATGACCTGTGCATCTATTCCCTACCTCCTTTCCTTTTTTCGATGGTCTACTGCCCTCTCCCACCAGATTCCTCCTTCTTCAGCCCTTTTCTACCTATCACCTCTCAGCTTCTTGCATCACTCCCTTTCATTCCCACTCCCACCTGGACTTGCATATCACCTGCCAGCCTGTGCTCCTCTCCCTCCCCCGACCTTCTTATTCTGGCTTTTGCCCTCTTTCTTTCCAGTTCTGATGAAGGGTCTCAGCCCAAAATATCGACTGTTTATTTCCGTCCATAGATGCTGCCTGACCTGCTGAGTCCCTCCAGCATTTTGTGTGTGTTGCAACAAACGGAAAAGACTCCCTTTTGCCACTATACCAAGCTTTTTTGTCAAAAGAGGAACTAATTATGAAATACTGATATAGCTTCAGTTTCACTGTATTGACATATTTTTCAAACTTTGCAAAATGATCCTTTTAATAAAGGTTGGATTTTCCTTGACCACGCTGTCTCATTCTTATCTTCAGTCTTGTGATGCTCAAAATTTCACTCAACCCTCTCAAGTCATTGATTGGAAACTTCCCCTTCTGGTCAAGGAGCAATCCATCTGAGTCTCCTTCACTAAGGTGCTGACTATCTCTGCACAATGTTTTTATAAATTTTTAGAACTTTATTTATTCTTTGAAGTAGCAATCTTCACATATTGTTTGCATGAGCAAGGCATTGAGGGATATGAAATCAATGCAGGCAAGTGGGATTAGTACAGATTGTTGGCATAGACGTGGTGCGCCAAAAGGCCTGTTTCTGTGCTATACAATTCTATGACTCTGTTTCACTGTTGCTATAAAGCTAAAAATCTACATAAAGATTTCACTTCTCTAATATGACTGTCTGGAGAAAGCTGGGATGTAAGAGCTGATACCACATAAGCAAAACCCAGGTACTCTCTCATAAGCAAGACTCACTGCTGACATGCTCACTCATCAGCAATGTAACATCAACAAGGGAATCAGTGAGAAACAGCATTGACCTTGAGAAATCCTTGTGGCTGAACCAGGCATCTTGGAAATTCCAACACAGTAGGAGTGCAGAATACTGAACATATTATTATTGACATCATAGGGACCCCCACTTCTCTAAGCAAAGTGTTAAGAAATGTTTTCTCTTGAACAGCATTATTTCAAAGTTGATTGAAACCATTCCATGAATGCCCTTGAAACATTCAGCTACACTTCACTGAGAGTGCTGAAGGAGGAACTTACTGGAGCTTTAGCTCTGCTTTCAGAATTGCCAACCACAAGGACCCAGTAGGACAATGTGGCTTGATTTGTTTCCATGTCATGCTGAGATAAGCTGCTACAGATTGTTTGAATGTTGATAGAAGTTCTTTCACATTGTTCAATTTTGTTATTTCTTTGTGTTAATCACTTGGACAACACTTTCATGTGATCTGCCACAGTGCTGGAAATGTCTTCCAAATGAGATATTAAACCAAGGCTCCATTTGTCAACAATGGTTAAAGTCTAATAGCTCATAGATCAAAGAAGAGGAGGAGTTCTTCCGGAACCCTGGCTATCATTTCTCCCATTGTTAACACAATAGAAACAGATTCTCATTCATTAGAAGTACAGTTTAGATTGCTATACCATTACCAGAGGCCTGGAGACCAGAGATCTCAAGACAAGAGTTCAAATACCAACATGGCAGTTGGAAAATATGAATTCAAGTAACTAAGTAAATCTAGAATTAAACAGCTGGTTTCAGTAATAGTTACCATGAAGCTTTGGGATTTTGTAAAAGCACAGGTAGCTCATCAATATGTTTTCAGGAAGGATATATGACATCCTTACCTGGGGTATAGTCTACACCAGCAGCAATGTGTCCCAAAATATTTCTATTCAAAAACCAACTTGTCCCTTGGACAGTCTACTAAGCAAACAAAGACTATGAATTTGTTATTGCCCACTTCAAGAGTCTGACATGTTCTGAGCAGATGGTCCCACTGCAGTGGAGACTACATGGCTGAAATTTTGAACAGCTATTTCATTTTGCATTTTCATTTGCCTTCAAGGAGATTCCATGTGTAGTGGCTTAAAGGTGTTTGCAATTGCATATTGCCAAGATGGAGCAGTCATGATCAGCATAACAATCATTTTTGCCATTAATGTGTGTAATTCTGGTTGCCCCATTACAGGAAGGATGTGCAGGCTGTGGAAAGGGTAGAAATGTCAAATGTTAGAAGACATGCCATTAAGGTGAGACAAGGAAAGTTTAAAGGAGATGTGCTTGGCAAGTTTTTTTACATGGAGACCAGGCTGCCATGGGTGATGGTGGAAGGAGATACAATAGTGGTGTTTTAAGAGGCTTTTAGATAGGCACATGAATATGCAGGGAATGGAGAGATATAGATCATGTACGGCAGAAGAGATTTAGTTTAATTTGGCATTGTGTTCAGCACAGACATCGTGGGCCGCAGAGCCTGTTCCTGTGCTATACTGTTCTATATTTTATGTTCTATATGGTAATAATGCAAATACCTAATTTCAGTGTGCTGGCAGGACTGAAATTAGGACAGGAAGAAACGGAGTGAATCATATATATAACACCTTTTAAATCCTTCCAGAAGCCTCGGAATACAATACAGCCAATTAAGTATCTTGCTATTTAAAAGTTTTCACTATGAAAATGCATATAGCAATACAATAATGGCCAGGTAGCCTTTTTTTAAGGTATGTAAATTGACTGTTAAATGCTGACCAGAACACTAGAAGTTGTTCTCTACTCTTCTTCAAAGCAGTACCATGATTTTTTTTATGTTCAGCAGAGAGAGCAGCCAAGGAACCACTCACTGAATAACAACAACTTTGACGGTGCAACTCTTTGCTGGAAAGCCAGAATAGCCTTTGTAGTCAGATCTCTGGGGTAGAATTTAAACTCTAGTGCGACCAAATGAGCAACAACAGACTTGAATGTGTACTACAGGGCAAGGGAAACAGGAAATCCAAGCATTTTGCTTTAAGTTCAATGCATCATTGATGAGCAGGAAACCAAATGAAACTTTGCGAAAATATTAACAAAAGGTTAGCTGTCTATTTTTCCATCAAATAGTTGATGTGTTTTTTTTAATTATTTCTTCTATAATTAGAGAAATTAAATATACATGAACAGTCATGATAAGCTTCAATATACCCTTTGAGCAGCCTTGGAGAAAGGCCATAATTAAATTATAGATAGTGGATTTTAGGATGTGTAAACAGATGAATTTTAAAACAGCCTGCTGTCATTGTAAGGGGGAATACTGACATTATTTCAACAAGTCAAAACATGTAAACAGCATTTATGGTCCATGTATATCTGTGTGTGTGTCTGCATGTGTGTGTGCATGCACGCGCGCACATGTACACACAAATTCAAGATCTCTTACTTAACATACTTTCCCATAAGGCAAGCGGAGGTGCTACAAATCTATTCTTGGTGATGGACCATGTTCCCCGCCCAGAACATATGCTGGTTCCGCTACTTTAGATGCTTAATCCAAGTATTGTGCAACATGCAGGCATTGCTGGTTAAGAACTTCCAGAATCTTGACCTAACAGAGCTGAAAGAACAGCAAAAGAAACAGCAATCGTCAACTGAGGGAAGACAATAGATTGTAATCAAGGAGTTTTCCTTGCTTCTATTTGACCTGATGCTATGAGACTTCATGGGTCTAGATTCAATGTTGTAGACATTCGTTCCTGCCTGTACACCATTGTGCCAACCCCTTTAGTGGAATCTGTTCTACCGCTGAATTAAGGCATACTCAGGGATTGTGATGGAAAAGTCAGGTAAATTGTCTGCAAGGGATGAATTTGTGAGGTCCATTATGTCAGATTGTTGCATGGCTGTTCTGGGAGACAGCTCTTCAGACTGAGACACCAATCTCCACCTGTCTGTAAGGAGGACTTTGCAAGTTTAATTGGGCTGTGAGTGTCTTTGCCATGTCCAAATTCAGTTGCTACCTGGTGGTCGGTCCAGTTTTATTCGTTCTTTGTTTCCTTGTAGTGAGTGGTTCACTAGGCCATTGCATAATCAATCACGTTGGTAGATCGAGAGTCATATTTGGGTCAGGCCTAGTCAGGAAAAGATGTCCTTGAAGAACATTAGTGAACCAGATGGACTGTTAAAACAATCCTGTAGTTTCTGGTTATCATTAATGATGACTGATTTCTGTTATCATCTAAACTTGGGGCTCTGAATTGCTAGTCTGGTAACTTAGCAACTGTACCACCAGCATACCTCCATGATAACAGCAAAAGCATCAACGATATTTCAGTGGAACAATGGCATAGATCAGTAACCCAATGCTAAACAAGTCATTTAACATCAGATTCTGCAGAAGAGAACTCAATTCAGACTTTGCCTCTTAAACAGTGGAACCAACCAGATGTGCAAGAAAATCAGTGCTTGAGCTTATATTCTCACATCCAACACCACCTGGGAAGTATCCCAGTTATGAAACACTCCCTTCAAACTCACCTCAACATGAAGAAAGCCAAATGGGCAGCCTTCACAGAATCATTGGATGAATCAGTCAGGGACTTCATCCTATCTGTGAGAGTTACAATTTGTGAGGACTGTGAAGGGAAGTGGCTAGATTTCATTGAACTGTCCTCCCTCTTTCTTACTTATGTCAACCTGAGGTTATCTAAAACCCTGCGACCCACATTCTACCCCTTTATCCACTATTTCTATGCCTGCTGACCTACCCAGTTAAACAATGACTCAATTCTAAAATTCCCAATTTTGTTTTGTCCATAATCCCCCCCAAGTCTGAAGTCCCCCCAATCCTAGATACCTCTGAGGTATCTGCATTCCTGATGTCTTTGATTTTGTTGAATTTATTTGTTCCAAATTAATGGCTGTGGTTATAGTATAAGGGTAAATGTAGTAGAATAGTAGAGCACCTTCAGGAATTAAATATGCAAAGTATTATGAGGAAGCATCAAAAATATGGAACGGGCCATTTATCAATTGCAAGTCGCTGATGATGATTTCCTAGTGAAAGCCAAAGAGACTGGTGAAACCAACTGCAGAGGTGTTCCTTCAAGGCAAACATAAGGTAAGATAAGATATCTTTATTAGTCACATGTACATCGAAACACACAGTGAAGTGCATCTTTTGCATAGAGTGTTCTGGGGGCAGCCCACAAGTGTCGCCAGGCTTCCGGCGCCAACATAGCGTGCCCACAACTTCCTAACCTGTACATCTTTGGCATGTGGGAGGAACCAGAGCACCCGGAGGAAACCGACACAGACACAGGGAGAACGTACAAACTCCTTACAGACAGCGGCCAGAATTGAACCCAGGTCGCTGGCGCTGTAATAGCATTATGTTAACTGCTATACTACCGTGCCTGCCATATCTTGCCAGGGTAGAATGAAATGAAAGTGGATCACACCTTTCTGTAGAAGATGCCATGTAGTGTAAGTGTGTCAAGGTTGCGTGAAATTGGGCCATAGAATGGTGATCCCGTAGGTACAACAAGCAGGCATCAATGCTCACCATAGGGAAATCATGCTCAAAATAAAAAGTGGCCACAGGCAGTGTGTAATAGTCAGGGGTTATTCAGAACACTGAAGATCTGGTGAAGTCAGGACTGCAGGCTAGAGTCGCCCACAGCTCTGGCATAAACGTGAAGGTGACTGGTTTGTTTTCTGGGTGCATTTGATTTCTTTCATTTAGGAACAGACTATTTCCTCTGCCTGATTAGTAGCCACCCAAAGTAGAATTCCACATAATCTAACCTCTCCATACTATCCAGCATTGTTGGAAAGGCTATATGACTGGTCCAGACTGTGAAAGAAACAACGTAGCAGCAAGAGGTCCGGACCATGAGTCATCAGGGTTGCTTCTGATTATGTACAAGACCATCCCCACTTCACCACAGGATATTCCCCAGCTGAATGCTGATTGGACACTGTTCATGGGCATGGCTGCATTTGGAGCAGTCTGACTTGCCAGGACAGGTGAGAGAAAAGAAGTCAGATGAGATGGCACAAGTCATGATGGTTTCAAGGGGAGGCCACAGAGAGAATGCTCTGACCATCAGGCCATGAGGGATTGTCAAGGTGAAACCCTGTGGACAGATTACAGAAGTAATAAATTACATTGTGAAATGGGTGATAGAGGGCAAAATGTTTGATTAGATCATCTGATATGAAGAAATAATGCTCAAGAGGATAGTGAGCAAGAATAGGATACAGAGGGCAAATGTGGATTTGAGTATTAAGATGGTTTCTCTGATGCAGCTAATGAAGGATTAGTCATAGATCAGGAGGTACCAGAGACCCAAAGCCAGGTGGATGGCACACAGAATGCAGGAGGAGCTGATTCCCCAGTGTTGAGGTCACCTATATCAGAGTTAATATCAGTGGCTATATCAGAGTTAATAAATGTACCTTTGCAGCAGCAAATGTTTCAGATGTTATGAAGACAAAAGATGGAGAAAAATTTTAATTGGTCGAGTGATAACTGCATATGCAAGTATTTAACCTATTGTAATAAATTTATGCATGTAAATAGCTGATGGCTTACGTATGTTCTTTTTCAAGGGGAAAACTGTGTAGGTGTATATAACATGTATTACTTTAATATGTTATTGAGCCGAGCACTATATTTTAGCTGAGAATTTACTGCCTTTGATAAAAGGATACTCTGTTAATGGATCTACCCATGTTATCTGCCTTTTCAAACAGTAAAACCAAAGAGGCTGCAGCCAAAATGTAGCCATACTTGCAGATACATAGGCCCTAAGCTTTGGTCTTCCTTAACATCTTTCCCTCTCAACCCTTCTTTCCACTTTTATGATACTCTTATAACCTGCCACTTTGACTGTACTGTGGTCATCTTCTCTAACACCTCCTTACATGGCTCAGAATCAAATTTCGTTTGATCAGGTTCTTTATTGTTATATAACAACGGCAATGTTTCACAGCACTTCACAAACTTCAAATAAGATAATTGATCAAGTAATCTACCCTTTGAATAGTGTCACAGGATCTATCCACATGCACCTTCCTGCCAGCCTTGGTTTAATAGCGGCATATTTGCTTCAGCATCAGCAGGTCATAGGTTCAAGCTCCAGTCCAGCATAGGTAGAGAAAAAGATTAACCGTGTTTATTTGCAATCTGAAACCTTACATGCAGTAATCATGTTATAATTTACTGCTGTTGAGATGAAGCAGGTGTTGTTAAATGTGTTCAAAATTCTTTTGTTTTTTTAAATGGAAACATTAAATTGTTCTTTTTAAGTGTTAATGCTTCAGAAAATGTCATTTTAATGTATGAAACTATTGTCCAATAATATCATCAACTGTGATTCCAGCACTAAAACTTCTCAAAATACTCTCCCAAACATCATAAACTACTGTAATGCAATATTGTCTTGGAGTCTGGACATTGTTTAATGTCTTTCATCAAACTTCGATAAAAGGTCACTGTGTAGAGGAAAACCTGAGGCTATGGTACTAAGAGGCAAAAGTATATGTCAGCATAGGCCTCTGCTAATTAACAAGAATTTCTGGCAAGCTTAAAAATATATTTTTATTTAAGTTACCTGTTTTCTTTTCTCAAATAGAAAGATATTGGTTGTAGCTAGGGGTCATAATTACAGAAACAAAGACATATGAGGCAGCATATGTTTCCATTAATGTATATGCCTGTGGCCTCTGTGAGGCTTGTGCACTTCTTTAACTTCTCTATTGCAACAAGGCTAATGCAATTTTTAATTGAAAACACTGTTGAACTCTCTTTAAATCTGAATGCTTTATTATGCTGCCTTTTTTTTCAAATTTACAACGGTGTGACTGAAATTCACTGACAGATACTTTTTATTAGGAGTTTCACAGGGACTGCCAAAAATAAATGTAGAAGCTCTCCCACTCAGAACAATGGAAAACAGGCACACGACCCTAAAGTTTGACAAGGGGGTGGTGTGGTCGTGGTGAAGGAAAAGCAGCTTTTGGAAACAAAGGGACACTCTAGCCACAGTTGTTCTTATGAAAGTTTTGTGGAATAAACTGCCTCTCTTTAAAGAATTTTTTTTAAAAGGAACACCACCAAAAATATGTTTTTAATTATTTTTGATTAGCTTTTGGGCTCATTTAATCAACAACTTTATAGAACCAAAACACTAAGATGTGTATCTTGATAAACTAAAGGAGAGAAAAGTGGCATGTCCAGGGCCTTAAAAGGACAACCCCATTGGATACTACCTTCTCTTAAGGGGTCCCATCTGTGACCCCCAAGGTAATTCATCCTTTGATTATTTTGCATTTCCTAAAGATATTCCAATACATTCATTAATGATAATCTGTAATTCTCTTCCACAAAGCAAAAACCCATTAGTAAATTAAATGATAAACAAGATATAAGAAAACAAAAGTGAGAAAGAATAGTTCTGTCCAACACCCATCTATTTAATTCAGCAAAAATAGTCCAATGATCCCCTCTTGCTCTCCGCTGAAAGCATCAATTCTGTAAGTGATTAACACTCGGTTTATTTCATGTAAACTATATAATTGCAAGCTGCTGTTTTCCCTCCATTTACAAGATTTTATTTGAACAAGTCATTCATTAAATCTATCTCCCACTTTTGAATAAACTAAGGGTTTCTTTATATTATCAGACCAATTGGTACATGGCAGCTACAGACCTGTCCTGATGTAGGGTCTTGACACAAAACATCAACTTACAACTTTTGCTTCTATACATGTTGCTTGACCCACTGAGTTCTTCCAGCATTCTGTTTCCCAAATCTAAGCGTGGACTGATGGGTAGGGTATGTGTCTCACAAATGCCAAGAAAAGGCTACCTCCAACAAAAGAGTGTCTTTCTACCTCTCCCTAACATTTGGCAGCAAACCCACCATTTAATATCCCACAATCAACATCCACAGAATTGCCATTTGCAGGAGGCTCAGCTGGACCAATCACATGAATGTGATGGTTTCTACAACCAATCAGAAGCTGAGTATTCTGCAATGAGGGACTCACTTCATGACTCCCAAAATCTTTGCCCCTATGCACAAGACGGGATTGCCATGGAATATTTTGAATTTGTTTTGATAGGTAAAGCAACAACATTAAAGAACTTTAAAACCATGGCAAGGTTATTGGCTTGATTGACAAATACATGTAGAATGGACTTATATTCTTGAGTCATGATCTATTGGATGCCAGAACAGTGTAAGGGTTTGACTGACCTACTCCTGTTACAAACTTAATTAGACTATCTCACCACCAGCCTACAAGCTATACCATTTACAGGATGCACTGCAGCATCTCACCAAGTCTTTTTCAACAGCACCTTCCAAACTTATAAGTTCTACCACCTGGAATTAAAGGTTAGAAGGTGTATGAAAAATTCATTACCTCCAAGAACTCCTCCACACATCATTCTTTCTTCCTTGACACTGGATCAAAATTCTGGAATTCCCATTTAGTGCATAGATGGTAATGTCGTAGAACAACACGCCACAATTTTGTCAAGGCTACTGGGGATGACATAAATGTTGGCCTTACTGGCAATTCCCAAATCCCAAAATTATCAAGAGGGCACTGAAGAGCGTACAGAAGATGTTGCCAGGACTGGAAAATAGCAGCTATGAGAAAAGATTAGATAAGGCTGTGTTGCCTCCTTCAAAACAGTAAAAACTGAGGGAGATTTAATTACACTGTTTAAATCAGGCCTATTTTGAGTAAATAGAAGAAGCCTATTTCTCTTAGCAGGGTGATCAAAAACCAGGCGGCAGAGTCAAAGTCATAGAAGGATAGAGGAGTGGGATGAAATAATTTTCACTCAAGAGTGATCTAAGTTCACTGCCTGGAAGGGTGGCAAATGCAAAGGTGCTCATCACATTTAAACAGTGGTTAGGTATGTAGTTGAAGTGCTGGCTCCTGCAGACCAAGGACACAGTACTAGAAGATGGAATTAGGTGGAGTAACTCTTTCTCAACAGACACGATGGACCTGTTGTTAGTTATCTATGATTCTATGTAAGTTCTAAGATAAGATACTTCATTTAAGAACTCTAATAACTTGAAATAATGCAGGGAAGCACAATATCTATAGCAAATAGCAGCTTAGTGAATATAGTTAATAGCAAAGCATCCTCAAGTATTCTTGAAACAATTGGATCAATGCATAACTCTATTATCAACAACTAGGATTGTTTTTTTAAGCTGCAGATCATTTTTAAATTAATTTCCATGATGATACAGTGTCACTTAGTTGAGGAGAGTTTGGTGGCAGTCACATGGCACAAGTTGCCTCTCCTAACTCTAGCCAAACTGCCCCTGGAGGTAGGCACAATGCTCTGCCTACTGTATTGAATATAATTGTCTCTGTTCTAGTTCTATAAACAAATAAAAGTAGACATTTGCTTTATCAATAACTGTAGCACCACCAGCAAAAAAATTCTATTGAATTGAACTTATGAATTGAGCAAAAAACATTTTTTGCCCACTGAAGGGAAATGGGCAAAGGAGAAATTCAGAAAGAGGAATTAAATTAATTTAATCAATCACCTTCTATGAGCTGACATGAATTACATTTCCTACATAATATATTGGGTTTTTCTTTGCCTAAAATGAAAAAGATAAAATCTGTTGAGAAGAATGAATGCACTTTAACTCTGGGATCTCAGATTAGAATTGCTGCACACAATCATATGTATTGTACTATGCATCAACTGTAATGTAATTACTAATACTACATAAGGAACAAACCCTTATCATTCAAACCAGTTGATTCATACTGTATTTTTATTAAATCAAATTAAATCAATTGCACTAAGATTTGTATTGAAAGTAAATTAAAAGTAGAACTTTAGACTTGAAAATATAACTTTAGAGGGGTTGCTGTTATAGTTTTGTGATTAAATATATTTGTGGATAGTTACATAATTTTGTTCCAAACTCTTATTGTTTAAAGGTGTTTTTGAAGCATACGAGAGGAGTAAAAACAGCCAGATGCCATGTTATGAAACATCTGACTTGTTATGATTAATAAGTGATGTATTTATTCTCAGCATAAACAATTGTGTTAATTATTAATTGTTAGAGTTTTTCCTAAAACCTGATAATTATTGCAGTTGTCCTCTATTTGCTAGGCATCTGAGTCAGAAGACGCAGTGGATATAACACCAAAATCCCTGCAAGGACCAACCTCCCAAGTGATAAGGAGCCTTCCACATCCCCAAACTACTTGCAGGACGAAAGAAGCCACAACCTTGAAGAGGACAGACATCAGCCTAGGATTTCATAGAGAAAAGAGGAAAAGTGAGCAGAGGAGTTGAGCTCAGAAAGGATTGTTCAGATAATCAGGAAGTAGAAAGCTTGAAAGAGCTTACATGAGGTAGTGGGGAGAGGGAGGATCTAATATCAAAGCACATGGTAGCCTGTGGGTTTGGGACTTCTGAACTCATATGAGGAAATAATCAGAAAATGTGACAGTAAAATGAAGGGTCTTGACAGGGTGGATGTGGTGAGGGTTTCCTTTTGTGGGAGAACTTAGTAATCGTACAATTAAGACAGAGACAATGCATATTTTTTACTCACAGAGGGTTGTGAGTCTTTGAAACTCTCTTCTTCAAAAGGCAGTGGAAGCAGGGTTTTTGAATATTTTTAAGACAGAGGAAAATGGATATGATAAACAAAGGTGAAAGGTTACCTCACATAGACAGGAATGTGGAATTGAGGTTACAATCAGATGAGCCGCGATCTTATTAAATGGTGGAGCAGATTCAAAGGACTAATTAGCATATTCCTGCTTCTGATTCACATGAAAATTTGCTGGAAGGGAATCCAAACCATTGTGGTATTGTACAAAGCATTGGGAGCCAATCTTTAAACTGGAGTCAAAAATCAAACGTCATGCCAAAATATCAATGATAGAGCCAGGTCTGGCACTGTATCGTGACTGGCAATGGAATATTTTGGATTCTAAAGTTTCCAGAAGCACAGGAAAGAAAGCAATCATTATTAATGGAAGAAGTTTCAAATGCATAGCATGGGTAAGATCAGTCTGGACTCCACTGAAGTGGTGAAGAAGGCGATTGGTATGCTTGCCTTTATTGGCAGAGGTACTGAGTTAGGACGTCATGTTACAGTTGTACAAATCGTTGGTTAGGCTGCACTTGGAGTATTGTGTGCAGTTCTGGTCACCATGCTGCAGGAAGGATGTGATTAAGCAAGAGAGGGTGCAGAAACATTCACAGGAATGTTGCATGGAGCAGAGGGCTTGAATTATTAGACAGATTTGACAGGCTAGGACTGTTTTCCTGGAGCAAAGGAAGCCTGAAGGTGACTTTATAGAGGTTTATTAAATTAAGAGGGGCATAGATAGAAGAGATAGTCACAGTCTTTTTGCCAGGGTCGGGTAGTCTAAAACTAGATGGCAGAGGTTTAAGGTGAGAGGGGAATGATTTAAAGGGGATCTGAGGAGCAGTTTTTCACAGAAAGTGGTGGGTAAATGGAATGAGCTGCCAAGGGAGGTGGTAGAAGCAGCTACAATTACAATGTTTAAAAGACATTTGGACAGGAGATGGATAGGAATGGTTTAGAGGGATATGGGCTAAGTTCAAGCAAATGGCAATAGCTTAGAAAGGCCTCTCGGTCAGCATGGATGAGTTGGACCGAAGGGCCTGTTTCCGTGAATTACTCTATGAATCTATGAATTTATGAAGTCATAGAAAAGAAATGTTGACAATGATTATAACCGGTGGCTGGTCAGCATCACACATTGTACACCTCTAACAAAATGAAAACTTCCACGTAATTTTACTGAACAAGAACATGAAACTAATATGGGGAAGCTGTTACTTGAGCTAAAGAATGGATAAAGATTAATCGTAATGCTGGTGAAATATTGCAACCCAAAAAAATAAAAAGAATTTCACAGAAATAACATGTAAACAAAGTAGAACATTTTAAAACATTTAAAAATAATTAAAATATTAAAGTCAATTCAAAAAGATGAATATTACCTTACAGCATTCTTCTCCATTCAAATGAATAGACGCGCTGTCCTTGCACCAGGATGGCCATAGAATAGATTCATCGGGCAGTGTAACAACTGGACAACTTCAGAGGGTGCATGCACCATAATGAACTGTTGAAGGCAAGGGCAGGGTTTAGTGCTGAAGCACAGTCCCAGCACATAGCAGCCTATAAGTTTAGTACTTCCACATTCACATGGGAATCTTAAACTCGGTGGCTTTCATGCTGAGAAATGACAGTAGTCCTGTACAGAACTGCTGGCACTCCCAGCACTTTTTTATTTCTTTTATTTATACAGCACAGTAATGGGCCCTTCCAGCCCAACAAGGCTGCATCACCCAAGTGCAGCATGGTAGTGTAGTGGTTAGCATACAGCTATTACAGCACCAGCAACCCGGGTTCAATTCCAGCCGCTGACTGTCAGGAATTCGTACGTTCTCCCCGTGACTGCGTGGGTTTCCTCTGGGTGCACTGGTTTCCTCCCACATTCCAAAGACCTATGGGTTAGGAAGTTGTGGGCATGCTATGTTGGCACCGGAAGGATGGCGACACTTGCAGGCTGCCCCCAGCACATTCTACGCAAAGATGCATTTCACTGTGTGTTTTGATGTACATGTGACCAATAAAGAAATCTTATCTTATCTTAACCCATACATCTTTGGAGGAAACTGGAGCACCCGAAAGAAACATATGCAGTCACGGGGAGAATGTACAAACTCTTTAAAGACAGCAGCGGAAATTGAACCCTAATCACTGGCGCTGAACCCTGTTCTGGCCCGCTTGTGCAGTGCTGCACCCTACATTTCTGCATTCAAATCACTGGAATGAAATTTAAACACAAACCATTCTGACTCAGAGGCAAGAATGTCAACCACTGCACCACAGCTGACACGTCTAGAACAGAATGTATCTCATAAATTATGGAATACATTCTTTTAGCAGAGACTGAAAAGGAATTCCACTTTTGTGGACATTTTTACTGATACTTGATTGTGCTGAGATTCAAAGTGAGTACAGAAAAGGATTTTTTTTAGAGAGTTAACAGATTTCCCTATAGAAACATGATTAATTCCTCTGTTATGAAAAGATGCATATATGGAAGATAGATGACAGAGTTGGTAAAATTAGGTTTTACAGCTATCTCTAACTGGCCAACAGACACGCAACAAAGTTTGTTGATCAAAGCACTCTTATCTTGATGTCTTATGTCTTTCTTCAGAGATGCTATTGGAAAACTGTGAGCTAAAGAATTGCAACCTACTTCAGCAAAGAGCAATAAAAGTGGCTGAGGAAGTTACCAGAGGATTGAATTTTAAAATGGAACCTCCAGGTTACCTTTGGAGACATTACCACATCTACCAGTCCCTGTAGCACTTTCTATCAGACAGTCATCTTATTCCTCACATTCTCAATGCCAATTATGAACCAAACAGATCGACAGAATGCCATTGATTGTGCTGGTCCCATTGAGAACCATCTCAACTATTGAGTCAAAACATTATCAACATGGGTGATTAGAGATCATATATAACACCCATATCCTGGCTATGATATGCAGTAAATTCCATGAAATAACTTGTATTATTATCAGACAGGTAACCATAACATTTAAGAGGACAATTTTAGTCTAACATGTCCATTTCAAAATCAATAGGATCAAATCAGCCACCCATTATTCACACTGCCTGATTTTTACTCTCTGTAGAAGTTAATGAAAAATAAAAAGCGAGAGCAAATTATACAGGCAACCAATCCGATCATTCTCCTCTGAACGCATGAGGTTAAAGCTACCATCCTTGCTTGAAATGTCTTGATAGATTTGGTGGAGCCCAGCCGCACAGCACAGCAAGGGTATAACAAATAATTGTGGCCAGCTGTATGCTGCATAACAATGCAAATCAGAAAGGTTTAGTCCTTCCAGATGTAGAACAGAATGATGAAGAGGACGAGGGAACAGGCCCACCATTTCTGGATAATGATGTGGTTACCCAAGAGGGAGATGAGGTGTTTCACAAAAAAAAATGCCTGCAGCTAAAGGGAGATTCTAGGAAATTGTTACCAACTGCTTTCAATAAAGCTAACTCATGTAAAACAGCTAAGCTTATGACCCTCTGGATAGGGCCACTGCATTGGACAGTTATGAACACTGTTCTCCCAAACTTTTAAACTGTGTGCCTTTCAGGAGTAGTCATTTCCTCAATACACAACCAGAAACAACAGATGTCCTCAAACTCCTGCTGAAAATAAATAAGCACACACTGTTGGGTGAAATAATAGTCAGGGTCCACCCTGATAAATGGAAGCAAATCTGGTAAATACTTGTATGCAGAGTGAAATACAGGGGGTTCTAAAGTTACTCGGGAGCGGTGGGCACAGTATCTGAGAAGATACTTACCTGGCACAGGACTGGTGACCCCATTGATTTTAGAGGTGAATATAAGGCTGTAGAGAACTAAGCAAAAGGCAAGGCAAGTTCCTTTGAATTACTTCAATTTTGCTTAATGTTTCTCATTTTATGTAGGTGTTTTTAACCATTTTGAACATTATGACACCAAGGAAAGTTCAAGACTATTTCACTAACTATAAAGTACTTCGGGGCATCCTGAAGTTTTGAAATTAATTTGCTTTCCGTGTCTATCCCTTTCATGCATGCATGCCTAATCATTTACTTCTCCACTGTACTCTCTGAGTGACAAGAGGGTTAGAGCTGGGTTGCTGAAACCTTTGGGTGGAGGTTGAGGGGGTGAGGAGGAGGGAGAGTGTAATTTATCTCAGTGAAACTGATGTTCCACAGGAACCTGCTTCCAGCTGGATCACTTTGCACTTGGAGGGGTTGCCAGGTCATTCATAAAACATACATACTAAAATGTGTCGTGTCACCAACCTGAGAGTTACATTTCATAGCAGACCGCTGAACCTGAACACAAGCCTACCTCAGCTATTAGGCCACAAAAACCTCTGGTACCAATGATGGATGCAGTCCAAAATATCTCAACTAAATGTTTGATTTCCTTTTCTCTCCAGGAGTCCAGTACAATGATGGATAGACTACACAGCAAAATTTGTATATTGGGAGAATAGGCAGTGCACTCCTCCAATCCTTCTACTATTTGAATGAATCTCCACCTCAAGACAGTGATTTTTTTAATCAATTTTTTGTTTGAAACCTTTGCAGAAGAGGCAGCAGAGATCAGGTTCCCTGGGCACCTCAGTTTAAAGTAGTCAGTCCCCCATCATCCAAATAGCAGCAGTCATACGCCTCCCTCACCTCTTTCACCCCTTTCACTCTTCCTCACCAGCACTCAATGAATCTTGATTGCCTAATGAAATCCTCTTGGGTTTGTGTGCCACTGGGCAAGTGGGCAAGGGCCATGGTGGGGCTAGTCCAGGACTATCCAGCTAGAAGGACCATGTCATTCCTGAGACCGGCTGTTGTCGTAATGGTTAGGGGCAGGGTTGTCACAAACTGAGATGTGATGCAAGACTTTACAACTTGAGATTATAACTGCATTCTATGTGTAGACAATCACTGCCGTAAACACCCTGTTCCCAGCAGCTCACATTAAATTTCCTATATCTCCCTGTCTTCTCTGTACTTATCTTGAGGAAATGAAGATAAGTTGGTCATTTGAATTACTGGATTGTTGGTTTCCATTCCTCCCCATATTTTTTATTGGACCTGGTTACCTTGACTGCAACTTGGGACTTTTATACCCAATAAGCCTTCATAGTATTGTAGTCAGGATAGGACAGATGGCAGATATCCCAGAATATTCCCGAAAGTCTAATAATAACACTGCTGACATTGATTTGTTTATCCTTCAAGTGAATCTCCGGACCAACACCCACAGCACTGAGGCCCCAGTTATATTTAGTCAGCTCTGTTGGGCAGGACACATTGTTCATATCCCTGACACCTGATTCCCAAAACAGACACTCTATTCTGACTTCTGTCACAGGAGGAAATTATCAGGCTGACTGAGGAAAAGATTCAAGGAACAAAAAAAACCAGAACACTGGAAGAGCTCAGTTGGTCAAGCAACATCTATGGAGGCAAAAGGTGTATGTCAACATTTCGAAGTTGGGACCCTGCATCAGGACTGAAAGGGAAGAGGAAGGATTGGCAGTATAGAGCAGTACAAGGGAGGGGTGGGACAACGGCTACTCAGTGATAGGTGGAACCAGATGAGGGGGAGGGGGGATGATAGACAGAGGGAACCAGGTGGGGGAGAAGAAGGGGAGAGGAGATGGGAAAGGTGAACAAAGGGAGAAGGCTTTTTCCCAGGACAACAATGGCTAACACGAAGGGACATAATTTTAAGGTGATTGGAGGAAGGTTTAAGGGGGATGTCATTTTTTACATGGAAAATGGTGGGTGCATGGAAGGCACTGCCTGCAGAGGGTGTGGGGGCAGATACATTAGGGACATTTATGTGACTCTTAGATAGACACATGAACGATAGGGAAATGGGGGGCAATGTG
>JARFYF010000063.1:25662313-25676409 GCA_030265395.1 Rhina ancylostomus | reverse complement strand
CTTATGGCTTGCTGAACTGAACTTTAAGAACCATTCCTGGAGGTGGAGTTTGGGAATTTGCCACACACACACGACAAATTTAGTTGGGGTTTAACATGTTCGGGGTTTAACATTTTTACTTCTAACATTCTAACATTTTATTTTGATTTTACTTATGAGTAGTTATTAATAAAGTAATTTTTAACACTGAGTCATGACTCAGTGCGTTTCTTTTATTGCTGGTTCGTAACACAACCCTATCGACCTGTGCGGCAACCTTGAGAGATCTATGTACCTGGACCCCCAAGATCCCTCTGTTCTTCCACACTGCTAAGAATGCTGCCATTAACCTTGTATTCTGCCTTCGCATTCAGTCTCCCAAAGTGTATCACTTCACACTTACTTCGGTTGAACTCCATCTGCCACTTCTAAGCCCAGCTCTGCATTCTATCAATATCCTGTTGCAATCTACAGCAACCTCCTACACCATCCACTACACCACCAACCTTTGTATCATCAGCAAACTTACTAATCCATACTTCCACATCCTCATCCAAGTCATTTATAAAAAAAAAGGAAGTATTGTTACAATTCTAGAGTGTACAGGTGAGGCCACAACTGGCATACTACGCAGAGTTTTGGTACCCTTAGAAGATTCACCAGGCTAATTCCTGGGATGAGAGGATTCTTCCATCAAAAGAGGCCAAACAGGCTGGGTCTGTGCTCTTTGGAGCTTAGAGGAATGAGGAGTGATCTTATTGAAATATGTAAGATGCTGAGGGGGCAGGTCAGGGTGGGTGTTAAGATATTTTCATTGGTAAGAGGGCCTCGAATGAAGGGACACGGTTTCAAGATAAAGGGCCGGTCAGTTAAAACAGGGGTACATAGAATTTTTTTTCTTCACAGAGAGTGGTGAATCTCTGGAATTCTCTGCCCCAGAGGGTTGTGGTGGCTAGATTATTTAAATTGGAGGTAGATAATTCTTGAAAGATCAGGGAATTGAGAGCTATGGGGACCTGGCAAACTGGAGGAGTTGCGGCTTGGGGTAGATCAACCATGAATATATTGAATGGCGGGGCAGGCTTGAGAGGACAGGTGGCACACCCCTGCTTATGTTCTGGGGGGGGGGGGGAATCCTACAACCTAGAGGGAGATAAATCAATCCTGAGTAAATTCAGTGCCAAGGTCACAAAAACTTGCAAATATCTGGCAAGAAGAGTACAATGGGGAGTTGTGCTTGTGGCATGTCCTTGTCACAACCAATACCCTGTCACCCAGCAGACACAAATGTAACCCTGCATGATAACTGGCACTTACACATGCCTGCGAAAGCAACATCAAGGTTGTCCTCATCACCTGCGCCATGGTGGTACTAATGACCACCTAACCTAATCTTTTATTTCGATTGGCCTGGCCCCAAAACAACGAGCTTCCTTCTGGAGTGGAGCTGATCTACACAACAAATAGAAAGCTGCTTAACCAGCAGCATCTCCATTCCAGAAGTAAGGTCCCCAGAGGCACGGTAGCATAGTGGTTAGAATAACACTTTACAATGCCAGTGACCCGGGTTTACTGTAGGGAGTTTGTATGTTCTCTCTGTGTCTCCATGGGTTTCCTCCAGGTGCTCCAGTTTCCTCCCACATTCCAAAGGCGTACAGGTTAAGTAATTGTGGGCATCCTGTGTTGGTGCCAGAAGCGTGGTGACACTTGCAGGCTGCCCCCAGAACACTATGCAAAAGATGCATTTCACTGTGTGTTTCGATGTTCATGTGACTAATAAAGATATCTTGTGTTCAGTTATTGAGCTATGGTGCACAGACAAAACATGCAAATTTGAAGTCTTGAGTTGCAAGCCATCAACCTGTTCAAGTGAATTGGCAAAAACAAATGTCCTCTACAAATCTGTCCCCTGTACAAATACGGCCCTCTGACCCTGGAAAATACAGACTACATCCCATTTCTCAGGACTACTTCTAGATTCTGCAGATGATGAGTTCCTATAGTTATCTGACATTGTTGAATACCATATGGTCTTCACAGGGCTACAGTGTGGCTTTATGGAAGATGAGGTACTGTTTCTCCTGCCTGTGTTGGGCTTCTTTGAAAGTGTAGGAGGCCAAAGATTGAGGTCCAGAGTGCATGTGGGACAGAGCATTAAAGTGACAGGCAACTGGAAGCTTGGGCTTACTCTGACAGACTGAATGGAGGCATTCTGCAAAGTAGTCATCCAGTCTGCATTTGCTTTGTCCATTGTAGAGGATACCACATTGTGAGTACTGAACGCAGTACTTCAGATTGGCAGAAGTGCAAGTAAATTGTTGCTTCACTTGGAAGGATTGTTTGGATACCTGGGTGATGGGGGGAAAAAATGAAGTAAGAGGGTAGATGTTGTATCTTCTGCCATTGCGTAAGAAAGTGCCGTGAGAAGGGAAATGGTTGGTTGAGATGGAAGGGTAAACCAGGAAGTTGTGAAGGAAGTGGTACTTTTGCAATACTAAAAGGGGAGAGAAAGAAAAGATGTTTGGTGGTGGAACCTCATGGAAGGTGGTGGAAATTACAGAAAGTGATCCGTTGAATGTCAGGGATTAGTGAGGTGGAAGATGAGGACCGTATCCTCGTTCTGACTTGGAGGTGGGGATAAGAGCTGAAGTGCAGGAAATGGAAGAGATGCAGTTGAGAGCTCTGCCAAGCATGGTAAAGGGGAAGCCATTGTTAAGCATCTACAGTATTTTCATTTTTCAATTATATTTCATGGATTTTGGTTGTTTGTTGCATACTATTGCATTGATATGGGTTGAATGCGGAGAAGCATTAGTTATTTTTTCCAAAAATTGTTTGTATTCCAATATGTCAGAGAGCATTGAAGAATAGACTAGGTTAATCTTTCTGCACACCTGCTCTTGAGGTAACCAGTGTCCTGTAGATCATCACGATGCTCATTCTTTGATTGACCTTGATGGCCAACAGTGAATGACAGCCTTGCTCCTACAAACTGAAGAGTTGCATTATACACATGCTTATCTGGTAATACAGTGTTGCAGAGAACAGACTCATTTAGGTCACCAGATTAAGGTCATCAGATTAAAATGTAACATTACCAATTGGTGAAATGAAATGTGGAAATTTCTTCTGCATCTACTTGAGGTAATGAAAATAGTCCAGGGGATTGTAGGGACAAAGGCTAGTCCAGGCTCTGGCCTTTGTTCCTACCCAAAAAAAAAGGGCCAACTCCTTAAAGGAACTCAGAACCATGTAGGCAGCAAGCCTGTCCATTAGTCCGCAGTTTGTTATCTTAGATTTGCTTAAGTCTAAGTTGCCACGTGACCTCTGGTCTCGCATAACACAGTTAAGTTCAATAGCTCAACTGAGCACTGTCTAGTCTTTAATTTATTTTATAAATCATGGTCAAATAACCCCAGGGGTTGGTCTCTAATATATAAAGACCAAGCTCTTTTCAGTCAAATGTGGTTTAAAATTAGTGTTTAATCTTCTAGCCCTCCAAATCCTTTCCAGAGCTTCAAAATCTACTTCCTAGATTTTCATAGGTTTTGGAAAATGGAAGAATAAGCACTTTGGTCAGACTGTAAGTTGGTCTGCAAACTACATTTAGGGCTTACTGCAAGTTTTTCAGGAGCATAAAGCCAAATCAGCAGGTTTTACTTGTTTATAGAATTCCTAAAATGCAAAATTAAAAAAAACAGATCCTGGAAATCTGAAACAAAAACATGAAAATGTTGGGGACAATCTCAGTTGGTCAGGCATCATTTGTGGAAAGAGAAATGGTCAACATTTCAGGTTTGTGACTCTCACACTTTAGTAGAAGCAAAGCAACACGCACAAAATCTGCTGGAAGAACTCAGCAGGCCAGGCAGCACCTATGGAGATTTTTTTTGGTGCAAGAGGCAAAGGGCTGAAGAAGATGGAATCTAATTGGAGAATGGGTTATGGAATAAAGGGAAGGAGGTGGGGAATGAGAGGGAGGAAGGTGTGGGTGATGAGCAGGTTGTGAGGTAGGGGGGAAGAGAAGAGATAATGGGGCCAGAGGGTCCATTTATCTAAACAGTTTGCAAGTGAATGGACGACATGAAACAAAAATGTTAGTGTAGGTGCAGCAAGTAATTAAGAAAGCAAGTGGTATATTGGCCTTTATTGCTGCAGGTTAGAGTTTAAAAAAAAAATGAGCAAGTAGTGTTACAATTGTATAGGGTGCTGGTGAGGCTGAATCTGAAGTTAGTGCATAGTTTTTGGCTCTGTCAATCAAACAGGATTGTGCGCAGCCTGTTGGAGCTGGAGCTGTTTCCATCCAAGCAACTGGATTCCTGACCTTTACCCTAAGATAGTGGAAAGGCTTTGGGAGATTGTGACTGACTCACTTACCTTAGCATACCCAGTCTCTGACCTGGACTTGCAGCTACAGTATTTATGGCCAGTGCATTTCAGCTTCCCATCTGTGCTCTTGCTGCAGTATCCATGTTCCTACTCTGGTGCTTCACTGCTATTGGTTTTCTTTGACCAGAAAGTACTGATTGGCATTGGTTTTCACTGATGTGCTTTGCTTACATTCTAATCCAACTAGGTGTCCTGCATTTGTCCAAGTAGTTTGGTTATTGTCCACAAATTTGGAAATTTTCCCCTCTATTGTCAGAGCACATCATTAAATAATCAGTGGTAAAATACACTAGACCTGCAGAGCAAGGAAAGTTGCCCAGTTCTAATTACTTAGTTGGTGCTGTGGTGCAAATCAAACCATCTATTATGCATAAGTGTATTTTTCTTATAACTGAAAGATATTTTTATCTTCAAAACCCAAGTGTGTACAAGACAGACTGTATATTTTCCCTTGTCAAAAATACCTTTCGGAGGCCAACATGGAAAACCTTTTGAGGGGAAAAGAAGCTTTTAAATTTGTGCTGTTTGCTGCAGGTTGATTGTGTGAGTACACGGCAGACGTGCTATGAATCATTGCCTGTGTTCATCATGTGACAGGATTACAGTAATTTGTTTCAATTAAAGATTTTGTTTTGTGAACGTGAGTGCTGTGTAATTAAACCTCATCTGGAGATGCTTTGTTTTGCCTCAAACATAAATTGAGCTTTCACTTGCCTCCTTTGGGTGTAATGCTGTTTAGTCTGTTCAGGAAGAATAGGAAAGATACCATGCAGCAATAAAGGCCTGAATTATTTAACAGTCTCCAATATTGAAGGTTGTGTGAAAGTATCTGCTACTTAAGTTATGGAAGCGAAGCTAATCCTTTAAAACGGGACTTGTTACTAACATTTTGTTGATGTTTACAGACCCAATGAGTGTTGCTTGAAGGCTATTGCTTGGTACACTCTGTACCACAAAACTATAGGACATAGCCTACTATAATTGCAATTATTTTGGCACGTAACGACCTTCCTTGTGTCATTTAAGTCAGCTGCGGAGCAATTTGTTGATTAATCCAGTGTTTGCTCTCTTTCTTCCCCCTCCCCCCACTCCACCAATCCCTTCTTGATAATAAATCAGTCCATGCATGTCTATAATATTATGGGTAGTATTCAGGCAGAGCCCCAGTCATCAGTACTTTGTCCAGTATGAAAGAAGATGGTGGCAAGGGTGTGAGAGTAACTTCTATTGGCATTTCATTCTAACATGGTGATTAAAGGACAGAGTTCGAGTCGCTTCCTGCTTGATCCCTTGAATCTTTCCACCATCCACAGGCCCAAGTCAGGAGTGTAATAGAATGCCCTTTAATAACTAGTTGATGGTGATTGAAAGCAAAGGACTGCAGTGGCTAGAATTCTAAAGCTGCTGAGCTTGATAGTAATCTCCAACATGCAAGTATCCTTTTAATTTTAAGGGCATAGATTTAAATGCCTTCCACCCCATTTTCTTATCAAACAAAGCTAAAGTTATCTGGGTCGCACTTCACCTCCTGTGCCCTTCAAAGACTCCTTTCTGAGAAAGTAGCAGTTCTGATGAAGATACTGTGCATGCAATTAGTGTCTATGATGGGAATGTAACTTTCTTGATTTTGCCGTTAATTTTAGAGATGTAGAGTCAGTAGTTGCTGATATTTGTGTAAAGTCTGCAAGTATGATGTTTTATTGAATATTCTTTTTAGATGTATAGTCACGAGGTCTGAATTCCATGATGACAAGTCATTGGAGTGAGAGGGATATTCCACTCATTTCAAAGTTCTGTCTCTTAGTTTCATAACAGCTGCCATCACTAGTTCACCAAGGAAGGCAAGTGTTTCAGGGATGAGCTGAGGCCTAATAGAACAGAAGAATTTGGTTCAAAAGGTCTGTGTAGTAACTTGGAAATGGGTTTGAGTCTGAAATGACTTTGTCACCGTCTTCACCTTGTCCCCATTATAGTTCACAAATTGGTACAAACTGCCTCTTCATTCTCATCTGGATGGTTACAGCTGAAAATGGGTGGCACAAAGTGGCAGAAAAGTTGCTAGAACGTGGCATCTGCATCTTTAAGAGATGCTGAGAGGGGAGTCTTGATGTACGACCACAAATCTGGTGCAAGTGATATGTCACTGACATTTTCATCTATCATAGCAAAAGTAGAGTGCATCCCCACAAGCTGATTTTTGTTTTGCAGGGTTGAAGATAGCTAAAAGTAGAAGTGCTCCTTCTAGTTGGTTTTGTCTAGTAAGCATTGTTTACCATTTTCTCTTGCAAAGCAACCTGAATCAGGTTACCATTTGAACAGAATGTGGCAAATGACTTTCGAGAAGAGGGGGATCTGGTGCTATCAGCCTGTTATTGTGCAAGAGGGAATGTATATGCAAGTACTTTGTGCTATAGCATCACCGTCACCATAATGCAACTTCCCAAGTCAGTGCCCCAATTAAAGGAGTCCATTATAAGTAGCCATGTTGTATAATTGTGATGAAAGAATAAAAATGTGTGTGAGTGCCAAAGGAAAGGAAGGGAAAGTGGTTTTGTTATCTGGTATGCCATGGTCAGAATACTGAACACTTTGCAGCACTGGCTTAGTGTATTAATAGTGAGAGCTGGTATACAACATGGCGTGAGCCACAGTCACACAGGAATTGCTGTCTCCTGGACACCTAACAGTTGCAGATCAAATTCTGCTTTTGTGTGTCATGTTCTCTTACCTGGTATGGGAGGTGCCAACAGCTCCTGTAATGAATATTTGTGATAACTGGCAGTAATGCAATGTACAGTGATCACAGTGAGTGAATTGGTTAGTTCTTTGCTCCATGGCCCCACCACCATCCCCTGCCCCCTAACTGTCACTATCAATAAGTACAAATCCCCTTCTGTCACTGTAAAACTCGTCATGAGGACATTCTTTGTTAGGCAGGAATTGCTTGGTATCTATTATTTATATTTCCAGTGGAGGATACCATTTATAGTTTGTTGTATATTTCCTGCATTTCACTATTTAATTAATGGTCATGTAAGAGATTTTTATAGGAGTGGTCGGTGGTGCAGAACCACAGAAAAACCCTCACTCCTAATGTTGACACTTTTGTCATAATGTTTTGAATAGAATTAAACACAAATGTTATGAACACAATTTGTCTTTATTGAATTACTGGTATCTTTTGTAACGTGCTAATGTATACACTTTTTTGTAGTGACTGTCATCGTTTGCTAATTAAAAATCGATATGGACAATAATTTAAACCCATTTGCAATGCTCCTTTCAAGTTCATTGTATTTATTGCTGTATGATCAATGACTCCAATTTTGGCTTGTGATTTAAGGAATTGACAGTCAGACTGTAAAACCAAAATCATTGATTTCCACTCCACTTCACAGTAATAAGCCTAAAATATGTTGGTGACACAGGATGGTAAAGCACAGCACAGGTCCCCTTTCAGTGGATTCAATGAATTGTAGGAGAGTGCAGTGTCATTATTGTCTCTGCTTCGTGATGTGTTCAATTAAAGCACATCCTCAGAATAAAACTTAACCTTAACTTTGTCATATGGCATAAACTCTTGGGTGATACTGCCAATGGTAATATTTCCATTGCTCTCCTTTGCGAGTGCTGCCTTGCAGCAGAGTGTCACAAAACTTAAGTAACAACAGATTTTATTTAATTGCTGTTTATGTTCAGCATTGAAATCTTCTTGTTATTCACTTTGGGGAATGTTATTTTGGCTTTTGCTTTAAGAAAGGAGCACTAATGGTTATCTTCCAGACTCAAATTCTGCCATCATGCACTCGTACTTACTTGAAACATTCCTCACCAGATTATTCACACACGCTTGGATGTGTTCCAAGATTTCTAAGGTATTTGATTTTGAAGCACCCACTTTCTAAGAGTCTTTGCATGTCCACTTGAATGAATCACTGGCAAGCTTCAACATGTTTTATCTTTGAAAACTCGCACCAGAGTCAAAAGCTTTTCCATTTTTGTAAGCTGCAGCAAAGCAGTCTTGGGATGTGGCCAGAATTATTTCCTGGCTCCAATTGCCCCTGAACTTAGTGGTTCAACAGGCAGTTTCACAGGGCTATTAAGAGGCAATTGTCACAGTTGTACAGGATGGAAATGGGCCCTTCAGCCCAGCTTGGCCATGAGATCCCATTTTCCAAAATTTGACCAATATCCTCCCTTTCCTTTTCTATCCATGTACCTGTTGGAATGTTTTAAATGCTGTGATTTTTACCTGCCCCTATCACTAGCTCTAGCAGCTCGTGCTATATACCCACCACCTCTGTGTGGGAAAATTTGCTCTTCCAATCTCCTTTTTAACTGTTTCGCCTCCTCACCTAAAACCTGTGTCTTGTAGTTTTAGTCACAGCCTTTTTTTCCAAGATAGTCTATCTCCCCTATCTTTGCCCCCATATCATTTTATAAACCTCTGAGGTCACCCCTCCACCTCCTGTGCTTCAGTGAGAACAATCCCAGCTTATTCAATCTTTCCTAGTAACTAAAGCCCTGTGTGGCATGGATCTGAATCTAGAGTCACATAAAAGCACGAGATGACAAGTACTGCAAGTTTCCTTCACTCCAGGGCATTAGTGAACCAGATGAGTTCTGGCAGCTTCAGGATCACCATTACTGATGCAGCTTGATTTTATGTACTTGAACTTAAAATTCACTAGCTGCCATTAAGAGATTTGAATTTGTTTCTGGACCAGTAGCCAGGCCCCTGAATGTCAGTCCAGTACATTAGCCAATGTGCTACTGTATCACATGTATGTGGTTATGGAACAAGAGAGCAAGGTGTTCACAGGGAAGAATGAGATACATTGGTGCACTACCTCTTGTGTATGATAATGTCAGGGGTATCTTGCAAAATACTGAAGATTTTGAAAGTCTAAAATAAAAACAGAAAATGCTGGAAATGCTCAAAAGAGAAACTGAACTGGGGCAAAGAAAACAAATTAGTTCCAATATACATTGTGGGTAGGGGAGTTATGGATAGGACTGAAATATTCCTTTTTCTACAATTTGTTCCTCTCACACTGGAGTTTAACTCTGACTTGGTTACCCAGTTGTTTTATTAAATAACTGTTAGCATTTTTTATGCTGTGTCCAGTTGTCAATATTTATTTAAAACCAGTAGAAATTTTAAACTGCCTGGCATTCCCCTGAGGCTGGAACAGAATGCTTCAGAAAGCTGTTCTGTCCTGAAGGAAAGTGAGCTGCCTCATGTAAATATTTCAAATTTTCAAGGAGGTTTGTGGGAAGGAATATAGGAAATACCATGGGACAGCATCTCTTGGAGAAAGATTGAAGAAAGTAATGAGCTGTAGGCATTCTTCCAATTTCAAAGGGAGTGCTGCCAGGAGCCCCTGTTCCTGTGATCCACTCCTTTTCAAGCTGGTGAATGATTCTGTCTGAGGCTGCTTTCCATCCACAGATGGAAGCATCCAAGTTGAGCAAAAACTACTGATGCCAACTGCACCTATAATAGAGTAATTAGCCAGCAGGAGGCTGGGTTGTTTATGTAAGCAATGTGGAAGGGAAGAATAGCATTCTCATTCCCACTTTTTTTTGTGTCTTTCTTCCTCCCCGTTCAAGCCGACAGTTTTAATGTTTCCCTCAGTTCTGATGCTTTCTTTTACCCTCTTTTAAAACACCACTTCCCTTATCCTTTTTTTCCCCTTCCATTTCCTCCCAGTACTTATCCATTCCCTTCCCTCACAGCAGCAGCATTGGGGTTCTGGAGCTAATAGAAAGGGTTCTTGTGCTTTGGATTCCTCTTTGCAACAATACTTGCCTTCGCTTCTCCTTTGGTGAACTATCAGAAGCGGTTGGCTATTTCAAGTGATGCCTTGAGTGGTTTGGAACTCAGGTGTTGATTAGGGATACCAGGATCATCTGTCCAAAATGTTGGAGTCGCAGTGGATGCCAGATTCAGTCCGGGCTTTAAGTGCGGAATGCACTTTGGATTGTACTTCAGTAATGTCAAGAGTCAAGTGCAGTGTATTTTAAAAAAAAAGGTTCATTTAATTTCCTTATCAAACTGGTGGAATAAGTGTTTTACAGTAAGGAAGTTACTACAACACAAATGGATACCGTGGTAAAGTAGGAATATGGCATACTTGCCTTCCTCAGTTGGGATATTGAGCATAAAAGTTGGCAAATCCTGTTGAGCTGCACAAAACTTTGGTTAAGCGACATTTGGAGTATTGTGGCCATCACAAGCTCATCACTCCCATTCAGCCCATCTTTGTGGTCCGTCGCATCAGGAAGGCTAAAGGTATCGTCAAGGATGCCTGCCACCCTGGCTATCGCTTTTTCTTTCTTCTACCTTCTAGGAAAAGATAAAGGAGCTTGAAGGGTCAGACAACCAGATTTGAACAACTTCTTCCCCAGTGTTATAAGAATTAATTGAATCACCTCTATCGCATCCCCTTCCTGCTCATGCTGCCACATTCGTAAACCCTAAATTCTACCTCTTCCGTTATTGTCACATTAGTATTTCTGTTTGCACTGCTATACTTTGAGCCCCTGTTTTGTGCTCGTTGTTTGTTGTAATTATTGTTTCCATGTATACTGTGAGCTTCACATGAGGAAGGAATTCCGTTGCACCCTCATGAATATGACAATAAATTAATCTGAATCTTTGGCCCCTTGGCCTAATATCTCCTTTATTGCACAATGCCAGATTTTAAGAAATCAAGCTGATAAGTAAAAGCAGCAGGAGGCCTTGTAGCCTCCCTGAAACTGCTCTGCTCTTCCCTATTTTTCCACCTGATCCCAAATTCCCTGTTTCCATTTGCATCTAAGAAATGGTTATTAGTCTTTTAGCTTTGAATATGCTCCATTAACAGTCGTCTTGTACAGAGAAACTGTACAATCTGCCTTCTTAACAAAGATTCTCCTTCATCGTGGTCCTAAATGACTGACCATTAATAGCCCAGATTTAGCTTCTCCAGCCTGAGAGAACCCTTTGTCACAATAAGATCTTTCATTCTTCTGATAGACCACACCCCCCCTTTCTCAGAAGTTAATTTGTGTTGAATTAAGTGAATCTATGCTGGACTGACTCCAGGACAAGGAGTTAATTCGTCGAGTTACACAGCATGGAGACAGGCCCTTCAGCCCAACTTGTCCATTGCTGACCAAGGTGTCTACCAGAGCTAGACCTATTTGCCTGCATTTAGCCCAACTACATCTAAACCTTTTCTATCTGTGAACCTGTCCAGATATTTATTAAATGTTGTAATTGTACCACTTCCTCTGGCTGCTTATTCCATATACACACCACCCTCTTTGTGATAAACTTGCATGTCAGGTCCCCTTTAAATCTTTCCCCTCTTCTTAAAACCATGCCCTCTAGTTTTAGACTCCCCTACACCGGGGAAAACTCCAGACAATCCATCTTATCTATGCCCCTCATGATTTTATAAACCTCTAAGGTCACCTCTCAGCCTCCTTCACTCCAGGGAAAACAGTCCCAGCCTATCCAGTCCCTCTTCATAACTTAAGGCCTCCGGTCCTGGCAACATCCATGTGAATCTTTTCTGCACCCTCTCTAGCTTAATCACATCTTTCCTATAGTATGGTGACCAGAACTGTACACAATACTCCCAGTGTGTTCTCACAAAAGCCACATACAATTGCAACTAAACAGTCATACTTTTACACCTCTACCCTTTGCAACTCTCTTCCAAGTTGTTAATCGCAGTATCTGCATGATTGCTTTCTATGTTTGAGGGGAGGACAAACAAATCCCTTTTGTACTTCCATGTTTAAATAATTCATCAGTTTTATTTAAATGGTTTTACTTTAACAAATAATCTCCATAGGGAGATATAGTAGTATAGTGGCTAAATTACTGGATGTCACCATTCTCAGGATTTGTTGGTTAAAACAGATACCCCCAAACTGGGACTGTCCAGTCCAAAGTACTGCTGAATGCTGGATCCCACAAGTAGAATTCCTAAGCACAGGCGACTTTTGGGCAGAGTGTATATTGGAGAGCAGGGCGTGGGGATTTAAGGGGAGAAGTGAGAAGAGTGGAAGTGAGTGATTTAACAGAAACATCACTCTGCTCCTCATCCATTGGGCTGCTGGAGAATAGTAATAGGACATTAAACACAGTCAATGTTTAAAAATTCAAGGCAATTTGACAACTGCTGGTTTCTTGCAGGGAGCAGTACAGTCAGATTAAACCAGTGAAATGGGAGGTGATGCAACAAATAATTTAAATTTTTACAGGAAAAGAAGGGAAATAATCCAAGTTAAGCAAGGCAGAAACCAGCAACGACTTGGGTAACAAAATTAAACCTGGAATAAAAAGTTGGTACGAGTAATCATGATCATGAGATACTTGATTGTCATTACTAATGTCTCTAGGCAGAAATCTGCCATCCTTTCCCCATTTATGACTCTTAAGTGGACACATAATAGACTCTTAACTACTTTCTCTAATGGCCCAGCAAGCCACCTAGTTCGGGGGTCAATTCAGGATGGATATTAAATGGTGACCTTGCCAGTAATGTTATCATGCAGTAAATAAACATTTTCTCACATTTTGCTCCCATCTGCTACCTTCCCGTTTCTATTTGGACCCCCTTACTGACTCCCATTTATATAATGCTCCCTTGAAACACCTTGATGGGTTTTTCTATATTGAAAGCACTTCGAAGTACAAGTTGGTTTGTTTTAACTTTGGTGAAAGACCCATATCTCCTGACTTTGGTGTCTTTTGTGTTAATGCTAAACTCCCCCTGAAATGGCTCAGATTAAATTTGCTTGATAAAGTGGCTGTGGACATACCAGAATTCAGCTGTGTATTTTCAGTTATGTCAAGAAGACCAGAGTTTGGAACGGACCAGAGACGGAAATATATCCCCACATCCACTGGGTAGGATCAATAATGTTGTCTCATTTTTAAAATAAACTTCAATTTAAAACTAGATTTAAAAACTCAAACACTCTATAACCATATGGAAACTTTTAACTCCTTTTGTAATTGTATTTGCTTTTACTGATTTACTGGTTGACACTAATTATAGCAGGCAGGAACATAGTTTTGTGCATCTGTTTTTCTGTTGTTGCTGGCTTCTCCCTTGCTTAATTTAGACTATTTCCCCTCTTTTCATGTACAGATTATAACTATTTGTTGCTTTGTTACCCCATTCCCTTTATTTAAACTGCTTTAATCTGACTGTTGTTCCCTGCATGAAACCAACAGCTGTCAAATTGCTTTTTAAATCACCCTGAAACTTACACACCTTTCTCACCTCTACCCTTTGCACTACTCCCTCTCCCCTCTTTTTTTTCTCCTGGCTATCTCCCCTTTCAGTGCCTCTTTTTCCCAGGGCATCAATGCTTTAAAGCCATGCCCACTTGTATTGAACATTGGTGGGAAGTTCAAGGGAGATATCAGAGGAAGGTTTTTTACCCAGAGAATGGTTAGAGCATGGAATGTGCTGCCTGGAGCAGTGGTGGAGGCAGATATATCGGTCAAATTCAGGAGTTTGCTAGATAAGCATATGGAGGAATTTAAGAGAGGGATATGTGGAAGGGAAGGGTTTAGAGAGTCTTATGTGAGGTTTAAAGGTCAGCACAACATTATGGGCTGAAGAGCTTGTATTGTGCTGTACTGTTCTATGATTCTATGATAACTCTTAATCCTGATGCAGGGTTTTGACTCAGACCATCGACAATTCCTTCTGGGGGGG
>JARFYF010000063.1:25405431-25416108 GCA_030265395.1 Rhina ancylostomus | reverse complement strand
GTACTGGGGACGGGGGGGGGGGGGTGATGGGAGGGGAGTTACGGAGAGGGTGGTCCCTGCTTAAAGCAGAAAGGGTGGGGGGAAAGGGGAAGATATGACCGGTGGTGGGATCCCTTTACAGCTGACTTGTTTGGCAAATGATGATGTGCTGGATGAGGAGCCTAGTGAGGTGAAAGGTGAGAACTAAGGGAACTCTATCTCTGTTCTGTCTGGAGGGGGACAAGGGGGCGAGAGCAGACCTTCAGGAAATGGGAATGAGTGCTCCATTGACTCCGGTAGAGGGGAAGCCATTTTTTCTGAAAAAGAAGAACATTTCAGCAGTCCTGGAACAGAAAGCCTCAACTTGAGAACAGATACCACAGCGATGAAGAAACTGAGAGAAAGACATGACATCCTTACAAGACATCAGATAGAAGGAGGTGTAGGCGAGGTAGCTGTGGGAGTCAGTGGGTTTATAGTAGAAGTAGGTGGATAGTTTGTCTCCTGAGATGGGAACAGAGAGATTCAGTAAAGGGAAAGAGGTGTCAAAAGTGGTCCAAGTGAATTTGAGGGCAAGGTGGAAATTAGCAGCAAAGGTGATAAAATTCATCAGTTCTGCATGAATGCAGGAAGCAGCACCGATGCATTTGTTGATATAGCAGAGAAAGAGTTGAGAAGTGGTGCCAGCGTGGGTTCAGAACATGTAGCAAATGAAAAGGCAGGCATGGCTCGTGACTACACCTTTGATTTGTAGAAAGTGGGAGGAATTCAAAGAGATGTTGTTGAGGATAAGGACAAGTTCTGCCAGGTGGATGAGAGTGTTAATGGGAGAAGCTGGCTCTGTCTTTGTTCTAGAAAGAAGACAGAGCCCTATGACTTTCCCGATGCGTATCGTGGTGAAGGTGAGGCGGTTGGGGCCAGGAAATTGAAAATTGTCAAAATGATGGCGGGCATGAGTGGTGTCCCAGATATAGGTGGGATGGGACTGGACAAGGATTGAGGCATTATCAGTTTGGAGGCTGTGGAGGGGAGATCTCCTGATGTGATGAAATAGGCATGGAGGTGGAGGCTACGGAAGAAGAGGTTGACATCATGCCAGAACTCACTGAAGTGCGAAGGCAGGGGCATGGAGGTGAGGCCTCTGCCGAGGACAGGCTGCTCAGTGTCGTGGCGGGGGGCAGGGGATGGGAGATGATGAAGACATGGTAGGGGCTGGAGCCTGGGTGAGGCAGTAAGTTATTGCATCTCATAGTTCATTACCATAACATGGATTTAGCAAAGTCCAGTTTAGACGTGTGCAGCTGTACGCAGTATGACTTACAATTGCCACAAAACCAGGAAACTGAGGCAGATTACTATAATGCTACAGAAAGTTAGTTTCTGTTTACTTATCAGCACATACATCAGGTAGTCCAATGTAGACCTCCTTTTGAAGCAAACACTGCAGAAAGATTGAGAAATATGAAGTAACATGTCTCCTTTAAATTTTCCTGTTGCTTTGCTTGTTACTGGTGTTCAAGACAGGAAAATTAGCCCTAATACATGTTAAACTCTAGGCAAGAATTAAACCTAGACCACTCTATCCAAATCTCAGCCAATTTTATTGAATTTGTACAAATTAGTCAAAATTATAGTGTCAATAATTTTAACAGTCTCTGAATATATTTGCTTTAAGCTTTCTCCGGGACATTTGTGCACATTTTCAATAAAAATGTGAAGCGGCTCATCGATAGTGGGATTCCCAGAATTTGTTACTGGAATGATAATCAATCTCATCACGTAGATTCAAAGTTGCAATTTATAAGATTATATCATAAAATTAATAATACTGTAGTTAGAAATTACAAAATATATATGAAATGATTCCATATCCTTAATAAATGGTGGTTATTTATTTTATAAAACTACATATCATGTAGATAAACAAGGAAATAATTGGTCCCCATAAGACATTATCAAACAAATTCTCCCGCATCCTGGTGAGATTACACAGCTAAAATAGGTGAGGTATCAGGGAAATTCTGAGGCCAACTCTTACCTTGGCACAATGCCCATTCTAAAATATAAAATGAAATCATTGCCAGACTATTCCAGATCTATCAACTTATCATTTTCCAATCAACCAATATACATTTCATGCAAACTATGAAATTATTATATTTAGTTTGCAATTTTCTACATCAATTTTCCTTTTATAACTATTGACAGTCTGTTATCCATTAAACTTTTCAACACAGGCTATCAAAACACAGAGCTGTCCTTCACAAGTGTGTTGCTTTACATTCAATACCACATAATGATTACAAACTGCCTTACTAAGGAATATGGATTTTTTTAGAAAAGAATGCAGATGTCCCATTAAAATTTGGCTCGTACATTTTTGTCTGATCAATCTATTGCTGAAATTGCAACAATAATATAGTAACATCAATCCTGAGGTCATTCTGGGGTCAGTTTACAGGGTCATGTTATCTTAAACTTTTTCTGGTGGTTGATATGCACATTATGACACATAATTCCATATCAGTAAAATGCAGTTATTTTTAAGGGTGAACATCCTAAGGACATATTACAGAGTTTCATGCCAATAAGATAATTAAGGGGAATAAAATAATATGGGGAAATACAGGAGTAAATCTGACCATAACTGTTCCATGCACACCAACAAACAAATGAGCAATTAGCATTATTCACGAGAGACAGATGCTGATCAGCAAAGCACCTTCTCTGAATCCTTCCTCGAACCTCTGAACATACCTGAATTTATAAGCTTCTCCCTGAATTATGAAACTAGAATGCTTAAACCAATCATATTTCTTTGTTCCCCAATTGTCCCCATTTTGCTATTAAACCACGAATATTATATTACAAATGGGCAGAATATGCAGCTTTAAAGTGGGCAGTGATTCTCAATCATCTCCTGTCCTTCTAAATCTCTTCACTCAAAGATTAAGCAGGTTAAGCAGAGTCAACATGGTTTTACTTGAAATGGAAACTATGTTTAACATGAAGATGGAACTAACAGGAGAGTTGGAGGAGAGTCAGTGGATGTGATGTATTTGGAATTCCAATAAGCTACCACTAAAAGGTTACTGCACAAGAGAATGGCTTATGGGTTAAGAATAACATATTCTTTTGGATAATTGGTTAAGAGATGGAGAAGATAGGTATAAATATATCATTTTCAAGTTGGTAAACTGTAATTATTGGGGTGCTTTACCAATTTAGTTCTGGTTCCTCAGTTAGTTACAACAGATAATGGAACAAATTAATTAATCTAAGTTTCCTGTCAGAATAGAACACAAAGGGATGTAGATAGGGTAAGTAAGTTGGAAAAAGATTGTAAGACACACAATATTGAGGGAAATGTGAGAATGTTCATTTGGAAGAATAGAATAGTGGTTTATCTAAATGGCACAAGACTATTAAATGTTGCTGTTCAGAGAGATCTGGGTGTTCTAATACACCATATGCAGAAAATTAGTATGCAGGTACAGCAAATAGTTAAAAAGGCAAATTACAATTTCCTATTTATTGTAATGTGTGGGCAGTAATAGATTAAGAAAGTCCAGCTACATCTGTATAGGGCTTTGGCGAGACTACACCTGGAGAACTGCAGAGTTTTGATCTTTTTCTTGTCTTAGACGCAGTACAGCAAAGGTTCACGATTGACTCCTGGTAGGAAAAGGTTGTTTTATAAAGAAAGACTGAGCAGGACAGACCAATCGTCTCTGGAGTTTATAAGAATGAGAGGTGATCCAATTGAAACATCCAAGGTTCTTGAAGGGTTTGACAGGGTAAATTTTGTGAGGATATTTCCCCATGTGGAATAGTCAAAAATTAGGGGTCACAATCTCAGGATAGGGGTCAACCATTTAAGCTGAAGAAGGATTTCCTCTTACAGATGATTGTGGCTCTTTGGAATTTCCCACCCAGAGAACTGCAGATGCTGAACCATTGTATATTCAAGGCTGAGGCAGATCTTTGGACTACAGGGGATCAAGCAGGAAAATGCTGAGGCCAAAGATTAGACTGGCATCATGTAATTGAATGGTAGAGCGGCTCGAGGGCCTCTGTGGCCTACTCCTGTTTATGCGTTCCCATGCATCCACTGAATGAGCCATGCCTCTAGATCATGTTAATCGACATGGTGAGTTTCTGACATTTGTGCCCATGTGTAAATCTTGAGGACTCATAAAAAGCTATTTTAGGTTTAAAAGTTCTAATAGGCACATTTTACATACTTTCAAATATAACATTCTTTTAATATATTAAGAATATGACCAGAGTATACCAAGAAAGTGAGCAATTGGCTCTGCAGTTTAAAGTCAATTTGAGATACATAAGTCAGATCACATAAAGTCATACAGCACAGAAATGGGCCCAATGGCCCAATACATACATGCCAACCTTCTTGCCCATCTGCAATAATTCCATTTGCCCGCATTAGGACGACATCCTTCTAAGTGCCTACTTCAGTGTCTGCCTCTTAAACATAGTAAACATATCAGTGTAATATGATAAAGAAGAAAAATGGGCAATAGTCTTTATTTTTGTATTAAAATTTCTTTGGGCACAAACTTATTATTGATCCCATGCACTAAACATGCATATATAATTATGGCCACATGCTGAAATTTGCTTCAGTGGAAGCAAATTTTGGAAGCAAAATGGCGGCACTGTAGCATAGTGGTTAGCGTTACGCTATTACAGTGCCAGTGACCCGGCTTCAATTCCGGCTGCTGTCTATCAGGAGTTTGTACATTCTCCCCATATCTGTGTGGGTTTCCTCTGGGTGCTCCGGTTTCCTCCCACATTCCAAAGATGTACGGGTTAGGAGTTGTGGGCATGCTGTGTTGGTGCTGGAAGCATGGCGACACTTAGGGATGCCCCCCAAAACATTCTACACAAAAGATTTCACTGTGTGTTTTGATGTACATGTGACTAATAAAGATATCTTATCTATACAAAGCTGCTACTATATAAATATAGTATTTACATGAACTTCTACCTCTTATTTTTGTGATAAAGCTTTTCAGACGAGTCAATGAAACTTATTAAATGTATCAAAGAATATCTTTTAAATGCACAAAGAAAATAAAAAGTACTACTGTGCTGGTTTGTGGAAGACTGTATATTTGTGATTATGAGTAGAAACTTGAAACTTCAGTTCAGAAAACTACCATATTTTTAAGCACAATTAATGACTGCAGCTAATACACAAACACTACCTGGCTTCTTTAGGAAGAGTGTCTTCCTTTCCACCATCAAATTTTTGAATAGTCCATGAACATTTCCTCATTATTCCTCCTTCATACTATGCACTCATTTATTTGCGGTGACTTATAGTGATTTTTATGTCTTGCACTGTACTGCTGCCACAAAACAACAAATTTCACGACATATGTCAGTGATAACAAACCTGATTCTGATTCTTGTTGTCACACTTACTCCGTATCATATTATTGTCCCATTAATGGCATACCAGGGTAAAGCCTAGAAATAATGTTCAAAGTAATTCATTTGGTTCTTTGCCGGTTTGACAAAAGTTCATTTTATGAATGTGTTTCCATGATACTCATAGGCTGCTAAAATGGTACACCTGACAGCATTTGGAAAAAGTTGTTTTTACATTAATTAATTTGCTTTTACCATTTAGTTCTATTAAAGAAAAGCCAATTTTTATGAAAAGTCTTCTCTATTTTTTAATTAATTTCTTCATATTGGTTGCAATGCCCAATTCAGTTGTACATAATTCCCAAAAGGAAATATATTATTTCTCATTTTGGGCTGTAGATAAAGTTATCATAATTGAATAATCATCAAAAAAATTCCAGAGTTTAATTTGTTACTTAGAGCAAAGTTAGTATGAGTTTTTATTTCACACTTAATTAGTTGAAAAGATTGTTTTTTAAAAACTTGGTAAGAAAAGTTCATAAGCTAAAGGGCTTACTAAATGAACAGCCTTTAATTGCATTAGTGCTGCTTTTACTAATGATGGAATGGATGGGGAGAGGGTCAATAATTTGAAGGAATTAAGGGTCTACCATGTTGCAGAAATACATGTTGTAGAAATTTGAAATTATTTTAAACTCAGTGCCTTCGAATATCAATGAATCAGTGCCGGTCAGCAAAATCAGGGTGGTGGGTGCATGAGGGTCAGTGTAGGATAAGATGTCCCTGCTGAATTTTGAAGCTCTGGTTACAACTTTTGCAAGGCTATGGTCTAGTGGAATGCAGGAGGCAGGTGGATGTCAAATTATTCAGTCATGCTCCAATTTTTTAATGTTAATTTGGTCAAAAATCATCTTAATTTTTTTGTACAATGACTGCAATAATGGAATGGTACAGTCAGAACAGTGAGTGCTGTTGCCTCAGAGCTCCAGTAACCTCCGTTTGATCCTGAGCTTGGTTCTGTCTATGTGGAGTTTTCATATTCTCCACTTGACTGGGTGGATTTCTCCAGGTGCTCTGGCTTCCTCCAACATCCCAAAGATGTGTAGGTTGGTAAGTTAATACGTTCTTGCAAATTATCCCTGATGTAGGTGGGTGGTAGGAGAAACAGAGATAGCGCGCATGTGATGGAGAATTTGTTACAGGGCATGAGATCGATGCGACTGCCCTGAGAGGTGGCAAAGAGTCATGGGCTGAATGACCTCCTGTTTTGAAAGGAAATATGGGAGGAATTGCCAGCTTCAGCCCTTTCCTTAATACTGCCAGACCCTAGAGTTCCTGTGCCAATTGCTGCAAACTGCTGCACTCTTGTGCTAATAGGTTATCAGTGTCCTCTCATACAATTCTTATAAAGTCTGCAGACTTTACTATCGTTGCAATCATTTCATTCCCCCACATTCCTCTGAGATTTACGCAGACTTATCTCAAAAATCTGATCCTGGTATGTTCCTTCAACCACTATCTTAATCAAGATTCAACAATCCACTTCCAAAACAGCCCAAGGCATTAATTCACCTTGTAATTCTTCAATATCCCATAGACATCATTTGATATGTTTTTTTTACAATGTTGAAATTTTAATGCCCAATATAAATATATTTGTTAATTACAATGGAATACTTTAGGACTATTTTCAAGTTGGAGGATTGCAGATAAATTTTCAGGGCAGGTAGTTTTAGATCAGTTTCTATTGCAAGACGAGCTTCATGTATCTCCTTCTCCAAAGCACAAGACACAGAGAAACTGTAGAGGAAACTAAATGAGTACTTTGCATCAGTAGTTACCAAGGAGAAGGACATGGAGGATGGTGAGATCAGTGTGGAGAAAGCTAATATGCCAGGGCATTTTGAGATAAAGAAAGTGGTGTTGGATTCCTTGAAGAACGTTAAGGTGGATAAGTCCCCAGGGCCTGATGGGATATACCACAGATTATTGAGAAAGTCAGGAGATGAGATTTCTGGGGCCTTGACCATGATCTCTGCGTCCTCTCTAGACACAGGCGAGGTCCTGGAGAACTGGTGAGTAGCTATTGTTTTTCCTTTGTTCAAGAAGGGAAATAGGGATAATCTTGGGAATTATTGACTGGTGAGTCTCACATCAACGGTAGGGAAGCTATTGGAGAGGATTCTTAGAGATAGGATTTATGAGCATTTGGAAGAGTATGGCCAAATTTGGAACAGTCAGCAAGACTGTGCAGAGCAGGTCATATCTTACCAACTTGACTGAGTTTTTCCAAGGAGGTGACGAATATGACATTGGAAATAGAGCTATGGATGTTGTCTATAAAAATTTTAGTAAGGTATTCGACAAGGTCCCTCATGGTAGGCTCATCCAGAAGATTAAGATGCATGGGATCCACAGTGACTTGGCCATTTGGATTCAGAATTGGCTTGCCCATGTAAGACAGAGGGTAGTGGTCAATGGGTCTCCTTATAGCACATGCCTTCTAATCCAGGCAGTATCCTGGCAAACCTCTTTGGCATCCTCTCCAAAGCCTCCACATCCTTCCTATAATATGGGTGATCAGAACTGAACGCAATATAAGGAGAGGTTGGACAAACTAGGGTTGTTTTCTCTGAAGTGTTGGAGGCTGAGGGGAGACCTGATAGAAGTTTATAAAGTTATGAGAGGCATTGATAGGCAGCCAGTATCTTTTTCCCAAGATTGAAACGTCTAATACTGGAGGGTATGCATTTGAAGTGAGTGGGGGAAAGTTCAAAGGAAATGTATGGGGCATGTTTCTTTTTAACACAGAGAGTGGTGGGTGTTAGGAATACGGTGGCTGGGGTGGTGGTAGAGGCAGATGCAATAGAAGTGTTTAAGAGGATCTTATTTAGGCACATGAATATGCAGAGAATGAAGGGATAGGGACCATATGCAGGCAGAAGGGACTCGTTTAAGTTGGCATCTATCTCAACTAGTTTGGTACAACATCATGGGCCAAAGGGCCTGTTCCTGTCTGTACTGTTCTATGTTCTATGAAATAGTTTTTTTAATCAATTTTCAGAGTGAGTTGGAGGAGGAGATGTGGAGTCACACAGTGGCACAGCAGTTATTACTGCTGCCTCACAATTCTACTTTGACTATCTGAATGGAGTTTACATGTTCTCCTATGACTATATAGCTTTCCCCCAGGTGCTTCAGTTTCTTCTCACATCCCAAAGGCATGCAGGTTGGTAGGTTAATTGGCCATTGTAAATTGCCCCAAGTGCAGTTAAGGGAACTATGCAAAATGATTAGACTAGATGGAGGCTTGATGGTTGGAGCAGATGCAGTGAGCTGCAGGACTTGTTTCCATGCTATAACCACTTCCTATCCCACTCCATTCATGTTGTATTATTTTCCGAACTTAGGTATTCTATACAGTAGGGTTTGACAAGACCGAGCGGTTCACTGGGTGATCTGGAGCACAATCAAATTCTATGGATTGAGAAAAATTCTCTATGTGAGAGCTCTGCAGAAACACCAATTCATTACACAGGGTAGATCTGCAGAGACTATATTAGAAAGATGTATTTGATAAAGAGCTCCAGTGCACTCAGAAACATTTTAGCAATTCAGTACATAAGACAAACCTGATTGAACACTGTGGTGATGAAATATTGCTTAGGAACAGAAAATACATCAGATTCATTTGGTCTGACCTATGGTTTGCTGAGGGTAGGCAGCAAGCAAATATTTCTAGCCCTTAAAGTAACAAAGTGAAAGATTGATCCAGCTCATATCAGACTGCCATGAAACACCACTAATACTGTAAATGTGTTCATTTTGAGAGAAATACACTGCCCCTGTGATGCACTGTTCAGAGGTTTGAGAAGACAGATTGCTCAAACTGCTGAGGAGAACAGGTATATATTTAAAATGTCCCTATGCTTTATGGCCTGCACATGAACCAGCATATGGCTGACTGGGGACTATATATCAGCATTAAAATGGCAGATTACTACTAATGAATAATATTTGGCTCCTGTTTCTTACAGTGTGCAATAACTCGAAAACCAATGCCAACAATAATACTATTGCTAGTAAGAATAATAGCGATATTGCGGCAGTCCTTTATTTTCTCACCCATCCTATAACCTGAATCAATTTTTAAAACTTCTCATCGCCTCAACTTTTCTGTATGTTCACTGCATTGTAGAAATTTAAGTCTTGCTGCAAGCCTTGGATTTTCAGCACCTTTTTTTGGGGTATGCACAGAACCCCCTTGCAATCTGCTAATAGCGTGCATTTGTGTAATTATGTAGTTTCTAAAAAGTCATGGATGCCAGGAAAGAGATGTGGTGACAGCCTGCTGACATAAAAATTGTACATAGATCATTACTAAACAAGTCATTTAGAAAATATCATTGCCTTATCAAACATCAGGAAGCTCAACTATTAAAAAGGAGTATGTGGTATATAGCAGGTATGAAGTTCAAATAAAACCTATATCTAATTTATATGCACAGGGCAAAATACAAAGTCCATTTCTGTCACATAAAAAATTCAGAATAAGAAAGCAAAGGACACTTAAAAATGTATTTTACAAATTACAATCTGAAATGTAAAATTGTATGTCATGAGAATTACCTTGCTGAAAAAATCATGTGCATCTTAGAAGCTCTAGCAATGCTTTAAACAGACATTCTATACTCAAGCATTAGGAAGGAATATGAGATACATAACATGTCCATCTGAAAATCTACAGTTAAATTTTAGAAAATGATGAAATGTCCCTATCCAAAATGTTGATCTTCTTCATTTTTGTTTCAGTTTCCTTAGACTCATACAGTCAGACAGCGCAGGAAGAGGCTCTTCAGCCCATTCTATATCTATACTGCTCTCAGCTTGCAGCTTTCTATGTTTTGATGTTTCAGGTGCTCACCTTAAAAAAAAAGGTAGGTACTCTCACTTCAATCCTGTGATAGTACCTACCTCCACCACTCCCTTAGGTGGTGTGCTCCAAATTCCAAACACGCTGTGGGTGAAAGGATTCTTCCTCAAGTCCCCCATACATCTCCTATCTCTTTCCTTAAACATGTGTCCTCTGGTTTTAGACACCTCTGCTAAAAGAAATTATTTTGTTACTATTTACCATAGTATGGCTCATTCAGATCCCTCTCCCAGCCTTCTCTCCTCCAATGAAAACAAACTTAGCCTTTCCAGTTATTCCTTGAGCTGAAACATTCCATTCCAGGGAAAATCCTGGTGAATCTCTTCTGCACTCTCTCCAATGCATTCATATCCTTCCTGCAGCGGCCA
>JARFYF010000063.1:25389857-25405415 GCA_030265395.1 Rhina ancylostomus | reverse complement strand
CCAGCTGTGGCCTAACTAATGTTTTATATAGTTGTACCATTACCTCACTGCTCTTATATTCTATGCCTTGGGTAATGAAGTCAAGAATCCTTCAGATCTTCTTATCACCTTATCTAACTAACGCTGCTGGCTTCAGGGATCCTTGGACATGTAAACCAAGGTCCCTCGGTTCCTCAGTACTTCTTAGAGTCCTATTATTCACACTGGAACCCTAACCTTATTAGTCCTCCTATGCATTATTAGTTCTTTTTTGTGTTTCATATTTAGATATTAAGCCCTGAAGTCTACGTTATTATAGTACTGGGAAGAAGACTGGTCCATTTAAAATCCACCAAATCAATTTGGAATAAAATAAATGCACAGATCAATTATGTATCCACTATAGTTCTTGAATTTGTTCTATTCAGAATACTTCTGTTGAAATGTTCTAGTTGGTTCAGGCTTTTGAAATCAGCTGCTGCCACTCAATAATTGGATTCACTCAATTTGTTGAGGATATTGGAGTTTGCAAAATGTGAGTTTTGTTTCCCCATAAAATTGAATTCTGATAATTATCTGAATGATTGCTATTTGCCAGTAATCTTATTACTAGTGGATATGGTCATGGGACCAATTGTAACCAAGTTCTCTTTATTTTGATATTTGTTTTAAGTCCCACTAAATCTAAATCAAACGAGTTGTAAAATGAGTGGTTATCCTGTCAGGAAAAATTAAAACTGACCCTCTTATTGAAAATGGTAAAATAGAAGACAAAATAGGTTCCCTTAAGTCAATCACTACCCAAAAAATTATATTCACATCCACAGATTACCAAATGTGCCATATTTTAAATTCATGTTTGGTTCTCAAATTTACTTTTTATTCAGTGTTCTTCCCAATGCAATAACCTAGATATGAGTGTGTGAATATGTTTTCATGTGCCAAAGCTTCATGGCTTAAGCCTTGCATTATATTTTTCTGCTTTTAACTGAGTAAAAACAGTCTTACTAAGCCATCTCAGGCAATACATTTTCATTTTGTCATTATTCGATTTCTTATACAGATAAAGCAGGGGACATCTTGTTGGAATAACATTTACTGAATTGACAACACAGGATCAGAATATTAAGAGTAAGTCATATCATTATCAGGAATTACATTAGCTGCTGCTAGCGTTAATTTCTTTGTGGAAAAGAAAATTGATTTGTATTGACCTCGACTTAGTGGCTTACCCAACTTTAAAAAGAAATATCTCGTCAGTAAACGTTGCTGATTGTCAGTGACTTTCTGTCCTCTGAATACAAAATATATCTTGGTGTTAAAAAGCAGGAGTCTATTCATGATCAAAACCCCTTGGCATAGAAACCATACCAAATTATGGTGCCTTAGTCCTGAGGTCTGGCACCATGCTCATAGTGGCAGAGTTCTCATTCATTTGGAAACTGACTAAAATCTGATCTTTTTCAAAATAAAATTGTCTGAATTGCACTTTCTGAATAGGCACCTCATAATAGAGTCTGGAGACAAACTGTGGTGCACAACCTCAGCATTTTATAAGATCCTGAAGTGAGCTGCTAACCCAATGATTAGTGCATTGTCTGGTTTTCCTTCTTCCACCAAGAATATTTCTTATCCTCAAACACATCTGCTGAGCTGACTCAGGCAATATCATTTCATTAGATCTTTACTCAACTTTGTTGGCAGCTGAAGCCAATATCTTCCTGTTGAAAACACAATATTAGACCATTGGAAGAGAAAGCTGTGTCATTACCAAGAATTGCATCATAGAACTGTATAGCCAGAGGAAGTTATTCTGCCCATGTAACTGTGCTGGCTTTTTGAAAGAGCTTTTTGATCAGTCATAATGTTTCTTCTTTATTCCTTCTTCAAGTCCCAGCTCAACTTTCTTTTGAAAGGCATACATGAATCTGTTTTCAACACCCATTCAAGTACTGTATTTTGGCACTAGATCTGAACTAAGATCTCAATATCCTTTAGGTTTATCTGCTGCACTCAAGAGTCACAAAATGAAGCTGGCTATTGTAACAATTGGTATAGCAGATCACAGTTTCTTCCAGAATACCTTGGGAGAGGATGATTGGCCTCACCATTTCTAACAACTGAGGATGCACTAATTAGAAGAGAATGGTTAACTGCTGACACATGCAGGGGTGTAACAATACTGAAAGGCTTTCTTTAAACTCCAGCATAAAACAAATATTTTGTGATGCTTTATTATTGGGAGGCAATATTGTTCTGGCTTAATCCTCATATAATTATTAGTTTTTTTATTTTTAAGAAGGTAGTGATTAACAATTGAATGAGTATAGAGTAAAGAGTATCATAGGCCTAATGCAACAAATAGAGTACATTTAGGAGGCCACCAAACAACTGTATCATGCTCTTCACACTCTACAGCTGTTGCGCCAGATGGAGCTTTAGTGTGTAGATAGACATTTTAAGGTTTCTGTGCTGTTCTGTGCATTGAGACCTAAAAATGCACTACATTTAAAATACTAAAACTTATTCATCTGAATTATTACTGCATACGCAGGAGACAGAATCCAGTAATTGCAGAATCCAGTTATCCTTCGTTCTCAACCTCACAAAATTCAAGGCACAGAAAGAGTACACCTATTTTAATGAGGAAATTTATATAAAAAAGTGGAATAAAAAAGTCAATTTTTTCACAAATATTGTGATATTACTTGAATATCTCAGAATTAGGATACAGCTGCAGAACACTATAAGGCTACCCATAACTTGGTTACTCCAAATTGTATCACACGTGTTTGCTTTTTTAAAAAAATTGCATCAACACCACATACCAATTCATTGTATGGTTTTTCATCCACAGATGGAAGAATGTTTTGTGACATTTAAAGGACTGAACTTTATCTTATTGATTAAAGAATCGGGGAACAGGACTCCGACCAAAGTTACATCCAATAATGCAAACTTCAGCTTTTATAAAAATGGAAATTGAACAGGTTTGACCTGGAAAGAGAAACGCTAACATTCCAGGTATGGTTACAAAATGTGCTCTTTCTCGTTATGTTATAATTGAATGTGTGATAGCTATTTGAAAATATCATCTTATAAAGGAGTAACAACTTTATTTTGAAAACTGGCATAGCAACATGGTACCCCAAAAACAAACAGCATTCTGCACCACCATTTCTTTTATGTAACAGCCATCGCTGATCTGATTTTAAAGTTTTTACTTAATTTACTTAATAAATTTAAATTTATTACTTTTGGGATTGGATGGGAACTGGCAAGGCCAGCATTTATTGCTTATTCCCAAAGGCCTTGAGATGGTGATGACTCATATTCTTGCAATCTTTCAGATTTGCCTGCAATGCTGTTGAGTAGGATTTAGACAAGTGATACATCTCCAGTTCATCTCGGAGGAAAACATATACGTACGTGGAAGTATTCCTATCCACATCCACCCTTGTCCTTCTTGGTGGTAAAGGCTACAGATTCAAAAGGTGCTGTTAGAATGAATTGACCTGTACGATCAGTATGCAAGACAAGTTTTTCACTGTACCTCGGTACAAGTGACAATAATAAATCAAAACCAATAGAGTTGCCCAGGCAAGTAACCACAGTGCAAGTTACAGATGGCACACTACAGCCAGGGTGCTATGGTAGTAGACAGAATGAATGAATGTTAAGAATGGTGGATAAACAACCGCAATTTATTTACTTGCATTCCTAATCTTAAATCTGTACTGAATTCCTGCTTATCAAAGATATCATTGAGTGAGAGAAAGAGACAAGTGTTCTACATAAACTACAACATGCTGAAAATTATTTCTAGATCTGTTAAATCTTGATTATTTGGAATTCAATATCTGTTTGGGTATAAAAATATGATCTACTTTAATGTTAAATCTAATTCTTTTCACTCTTTAAAAGTAAATAAACCTTCATAGGTGTTTATAAATTTTTCAATCAAATATTCTTGCAGCAACACTCATATTATCTTCCTCACCATTGTGATAAGCCATTGTGGCTTCTATTAACTAGAATCTAATCCAAGTTTGAGCAGAATGGGAAACAAAAGTAAGCACCCTTGTGCATCAGATCTGCAAGTGTGCCAACAGCTTGGAAGTTCAAGTTTAAATTCAACACTTTACCAAGCTACACACAAGAAATAGTTTGGCATTCTTGTTTCAAGGGACTGAAATAAGCGGAAATTACATGATTAGAAAAAAAAATTAGCCAAACACCATACTTCAGGATATTACTTGCATCAATTTCAATAATTAAAATTAAAACTCCTGCTTTTATTTCTTTTAAATTATGTTTCGTATCTAATTCTCTCAAATTAATTATTTGAAATGGAATAAGATGAAGGAAAACAAGTAAAAAGTATAGAGGAAACAACTTAAGAGTCCATTCTATTTATGATTGCAGATTTTACATTGTTTGTGACTGAAAATATAAATACAAGAACTAATAAAAGAACTTGAATAAAAATAGAAATTACTGTTAAAATTCAGCAGGTCAGGGACCATCTGTGGTAAGATTAAGAGTTAACATTTCAGGTGGGGGTACCAGAGGGGAAAGGAACTGGGTAACAGGGAGTTTGGGGGGATAGGGGTTAAAAGAAGGGTGGAGGTGAAATAACCTGGGTAGATCAAGAGATAGAAAGGAAGACAAGGGTGCAGGTTACTTGAAAGTGGAAAGTTCAATATTCATACCACTGGGTTGTAGACAACCCACACAGAATATGAGATACAGTTCTAGTTTGTGTTTGGCCTCACCCTGCCAGTGGAGGAGGCCGAGGGTGGACAGATCGGTGTGGAAATAGGAAGGGAATTTAAAATGGCATGCAACCAGGAGCTCAAGATGGCCATTGCAGAGAGAGCACAGGTGCTCAGCAAAGTGATCACCAAGTCTTTACATGGTCTTGTTGATGTAAAGCAGCCCACATCATGAGCATGGAATGCAATGGACAAGGTTTTTGGAGGTCCATGTGAATCTACGAATTATGTGAATTTCTGAAACTATATTTTTCAACAAAATAGTTACCTGTTGATGACTTGATTGATTAGCATATATTCCAGTAGGACATATTTTGGTGGTATGTACTAAAATTATCTCTGGTAGGAAAAAGGATGGACCCGGAGGAAGACTGTGATGTGCAGGTATGGTGGGAGGTAGGTGCAGAAGAGCAGCCAGCATTGTAGTTGTAAGCATCCTTTTGGAGATTCTTAAGTAGGACGTCAAAGGGAGTTAATGCAATAAGTTCCAAAAGGACAGGTATGTAATGACTGAAAGAGTTATTGCTCGAAATAGACTAGAGAATGAGGGATAGGTATGTGACCCAAGAGTGAAGTATGAAGTGGAAGAACAAATTGCTTCTGAGTTAGAGTGGTGACAAAAATCACACTCAACTTTTGAAATCTGCTGTGACAATCTAGCATTGTTAAAAACAATCGAGTTAATGTAAACTTTGGTAGGGCAAATGATGTATCTCTTCACTTGCAAATAGAACATCATCCAAAAAATCAAACTTGATAAGGATAAACAGATAGAACCATAGAACCATATGATTTAAATTAGTTCAAACCATGTATTTGTATCAACAATGAAGCTAAATTCTCAAGATGAAATATCAAAAGGGGTTGAATCTACATCAATAGAATAGGGTCATTTAAACTGAAGAATGGCTAGGGTGAATAGTTTTCCTAAGTTTCATGTTTCAAAAGATGCAAAATTCAAAATGCTATATATTCTGAGCGTATAGATATTTACAAGAGAGATTATTTCAAAAGCTCAGAGAGTGTTTTTGGGGGTTTCGTGATTAATTTAACTTCTATTTTGAAGATTTTAATTTATAGAGAATAAAGGAAGGTCAGTTTCACCGATTCCATGTTTTAACAGGTAACATTGGTCAACTATTGGGAAAATAATTTGGTTCTTTTTTTATTCTATTGCAGCAAGTGATATTCTGCGCAGCTTTAATCATATAATGCAGAGAGGAAAGTCTCAAAAATGTTTAAAAGAAGTTAAAACCATTGTTGGTCTTGTTGTGAAGCATTCCATTTCACTGCCTTCATCATAAAGAAAGCAAGGATGTTTTAAAAAAAATAAATAATCCATTATAAGATGAACAGAGCCTTTATTAAGCAGTACTGAGAAGGGTAATGATGTGTTTGGAAATTAAAGTGATCAAACATTTAATGCAACTCACTCCTGTAGGCAAACAGCAATTTAAATGACTCAATTATGCATCCATTATCGCTCCCTATTAAACAAGTAGCTTTTTCTGCTCGATGTTTCTCCAAGTGTTCTTTAAAAAGAGAAAGAGAGCAAGCTAATAAACCACTAAACTAGTTAACTAAGACTACAAACGAGAGAGAGGAAAAAAAGATCCAGCAATATCTGCATATGCTTGATCCATAAATCACACTAATTAGTTTAACATGAAAATCAACTCTTCAATATTCTGTTAAATTATGCATTTACATATTAAAACTCAAATGAAGTAAAGATTGGTAGTCTGGGTCACTGCAGCAATAATGGCATGGACAAAAAAACTGATAAAACCATTTATTATGGTATGAATAACTAATTTCAAAATTTATGACATTGGATTTTAGTTCCTCTTGCCTTCATATATGCTAAGAAATTAGCACAGCCATAAATGGAAAGGAAATCAGTCTGTGTTATTTGCTGTCTGCCATTTGCAAATCATTATTAATTGCGCCACATCGCTCTTACATGGACAGTCTCCCTCAGCAGACAGGCATATCTCTTCATCAGGGCTAAGGCGTGAGCCCCGAAGAACCAATTACCCCTCTCTGGGCTGTATCAGATATGGAAGGAATTTTTACAAATTACAGAATAAATAGAATTTTCACACGTCGAATGGGAGAACCACAAACTCGTAATGAAAAACAATACATCACAATCAAGAGGACAATTCCATTCATAGACCAATAGATTATGCTTACTACTCATAATCCTGCACCAGGCAATGACAAAATATGTTTACCTTTCTGAAGTATACTTAGCTACCGTGTATTTTTCTAAATAAAAAAAAATTATAATATACTTTGCCATGTAATATTTATTATTTTATTATACATTTTGGTCACACAACAGAATATTTTTGTTACATCAGATGCACTTGACATGTTAAACACATCAAAACTTTGCTTGTGGAGCTCTTTTCCTTTATAAAATAAAATAGTTTAACCCTTTAACCATCTAAATGAAAATAAGGCAGAGCTCAGAAAATAACATTAAATTCTAATGACATTTTGTTTTTCACAATTCTTGTTTCCTGCTAATATTTAGTTAAATATTTATTATATTATACCTATAGTATCAGAAGTATATAGTGAGGCATTGCCTTAAGTCCTTCAGTACCTGGTACATACTTAGAATAACACTGTGATGACCATGGATTAATTTACAAAAAGTAGCAATTAATGCAAATCTAATAGATATGAATATAGGTGGAGTTTAGATAGTGTTGAAACAAATAAAATTATTTATAATGAACCATGAAACAATATCAAGCTAAACTGTTCAGTCCCTAAATAAAGGCTGCACAGTTTTACTATTAAAATTGACAAATGATGAAACTGTCAACAGTTCTTTCTTTGGTTGCTTGTTCTCCTTTGCTTTGTTATTCTGAGCTATTTGATACTGTTGTAACTCTTTAATATCCAGAAACCCATCGTCTTTTCATACACAAACTTCAGTTCCACACAGATAATTTCATTCAGATGTTCCAAAACAGCTTGAGTGGCCAAGTAGAAAGGCAAATAATAAATTAACTGGTAAATATCATTTGATCCATCAGGTTCTTTCAGACCTCTTCAGCAGTTGTAGTTACAACAGACCGACTAGAATTTTTTTATGGATCAAACAGCTAATGGTGATAAGGTATCAAATGTGAACCCATTAAAATTCATTTGCAGTTTGATGTAATTGGTCTTCTTTGAACATTCACAGATGCAAGTAAACATAAATTCTGTATGCAACATTGTATGTTGAATATTTGAAGTTTTGCTTCTTAGAATTTAATTTTAGAGGTGACCAAAACAGTGATGTTTCAGACACTAGACTGTATTTAGAATGGTGGAGAGGTATAAACCAGTATTCTGATCAGTCAATTGAAAGATACTTTTTGTTCTGAATGAACAGTGAGAATTTTATTCAATTCTATAAAGGTTTTTGCATGCTGCAGTTGTATCGTTCACTCACAAGAAGAGTTGAGAAAGCAGTAAATAGTTCTTCATGCCCACTGAGAAAACAAAACTATTACTATCATTCCCTTGATGTTTAAAAAAAAGAACAGTTGAGAGTGATGCCAAAGTGTTTTTAAAAAATGAATCAATATGACTCCCAAACTGAACATTTCTCCAACACAAGTATATAGAAACAATCCTCACTGCTGTGCTTTTGAAAACAGGTCGAGAGTTTAATTGGCAATTTGAGTACCTTTAGTTTGAATCTAAAGCTTGTTTTTTATATTTCAGTTTAGACCTAAAACATACAACTTTTGTTGAAAGGAAAAGAATAATTCATCCAAGATCTTGATTGTAGAAATCTGGTATAAATGTGACAAAAAAAACAGGCTATTGCAATATACAGTCATGTTACTTAGGTTTATCTTTGTAATTTTCTGTCAACACTCAAGGCTAATATAACTTAAAAATCTATCCTTATTGGTACACCTTGCCTGAACCTCTTATAAATCACCTACTATCATTTACTTTTATGTAAATTATAATCTTTCACAGGAACTCACTACATTGGGAATTCTTCCTAATTCTTCTTTTCTTCTTCATTATAGTGTGTGGAGGAAAATGAGGAGGAACAGTAAAAAGGAATCCAGGGACAATAAGGTTACATCATAGGTGTGTGGCACCTAAATGCAGATACCCCATGAGCTAAAATTAATGCACTTTTACCACCTGTGCTTTGGAAGGAGTTGATGGAGCACCCAAATGTAATGCCATTCTGACACTGAGTTATGGTTTGTGTACCTATTCTTGGCACTTCAATAAAACTGTTCCTACATCATCACTGATCTCCAGGAAAAATGACCTTATAGCATTGTTACATTTTTGGAATTTTGATTTTAATTTATATCAAAGGTAGGTGTTGGAATGGGTTTAATTGCTGTACAAAATTTGCAGTATAAATACATGTCTGCAACTGTGGTAGCTTCCATTCACACAAGCCCAGTGCGAGGTGTCTGCTATGAATATAGAGAGCCTAGTTGTTTTGGTTGACAGGCCGACTGATGAATCCTCTTTAAAATATTTCAGGCATGTAGCTATCCAAGTTATTCATCATCTGAATGTCTTTTTGAGGCACGGAAAAAACGTGCGTCTCTGACAGCACTTAAAAGGCAGCCAGCAGCTCATGGAGGAGATGCACCCTGGTCAGAGACAACAAGGAAAATTCTCAGATTGAAGAAAATATTCAGAAGAGGCTCCAAGATTTCTGCTGCCAGAAGAGCAAGACCCCGATCTAAGTGGTGGACAAGATGAGGAGGATCCCATTGTCCTGGTATGCTGCAAGTAGGAAGAGATTACAGAAAAGGTCAATGCGAGGGGCTTATCTCTCAGAAATGTTGATGAATGGTCTTTGATCTGAAACATTAGCTCTGTTCCTCTTTCCACAGATGCTGTCTCATGTGCTGAATGTTTCCAGCATTTTCTGTTTAAACTTGCTGATCTCTGAGGATACTGAAGCAATCCCCCTGAAGTTCAATGACTTCACCAGAGCTGTCATACTGATTTCTTATCTTTTACTCTCCTCCTTCCCTTCAAATTCTAAAATCAACTCACATTTTCAGATTCTACACCAACTGTTCAAACACAACAGGTAAATTCTTTATACACCTCAGAAGACACAAGGCATGCCTGGAGGAAATCTCACCAAAGGTTTCTTCAAGTTCTTTTCTACTATTATTTGTCTCATCCTTCTTACAATTGGCTGCTTCTGCCAACCAAGTCTCCCTTTATTTCTCATTTACACTAATAAGTATCCTTCCTTTTCACTTTGATCAATTCACCACAGCCACTCCAGGAGAGGAGCCGGTCTTTCAGAAGATGTACGACCCCAAAATGCTGAAGCCTTGCTTGAGTGTGATTGTTTTTGTGATGATATTTCCCATGTGGTTTCATTGTAGGCAGGCTTTTCAGCTTTAGGCAGATTCCTGACCAAATGAAACTGAAGGGGACAACCGTTGCGAATCAGCAGCAGCACTATGAGAATAATGACGGTGCACAGTGAGAAACAGTAGCACACAAGACTGGTACAAGATGCATGTGACTTCTGCCAGGAAGCAAGATACCTGGGTAATGTTCCATCTGTGATCACTGACAAGCTGGGCACTGAGAGAATGGAATCCCTTTCTAATGAGAAAGATGACAGGCTGGGAGTGGACACCATGCAGGTCAACTTGAATGCTATCTCCTTTCATCCTGGGATAGCCTGGTGCTCTCATGTCTTTTTTAACACTTTCCACAGGCAATGAGATGCAGGCATTTTCTGTCTATCTTGGTAAAACCCTTTTACAACAACAAAGTAAGACTGGGAGGTGTTCCCGATATTATCCTCTTTCCCCTGAAAGGAGCACATTGGCTAAAATGTGTAGAAAATGCTTTACACCCCAATGGTGTTTCACAGTTCAAACTATGACTGCGGCATAATTAACAGCCTCCTTTCTAGAGCAAGGATACCCAAGGCATGGTTCTTCAGTGCAGTTCATCTAGGAAAGGAGCTCTCTGAAAATTTTCTGTGGCAAAGGTTATTGCATAGTACTCTCTTCCTCTTTTTCTCCTAACTAAAAGCCGTCCAGCATCAGCAAAATCTCCTCAGAGGCCAGAAAACAGTTGTAACAAGTGGAAAAGACCAAACATAGCAAATACGAGCAGGAGTAGACCATATGGTCATGTGAGCCTGCTCCAACAATCAACATGATCCTGACTGATCATTCACTTCAGTATCCAATTCCTACCTTCCTCCCATATCCCTTGATCACTTTAACATTAAGAAATATATTTACCTTCTTCTTGAATGCATTTAATGACTTGATCTCCATTGCCATCTGTGCATGAGAATTCCACAGTTTCACCGTTGTCTGGATTTATCCTGATGTCAGTTCCGTTTGACATCCCAGGACTGGGACTCTGGATTTGGACTGCCCTGCCATTTGGAGCATCCTCCAGGTATTTAGTTGGCTTGTTACAATTTTATAGGTTTCAATGAGATCCCCTCTCATATACTCCAGTGAATATACTCAATTTCTCCTCATACCTATAAGCCCTGCCATCCATGATCAGAGCAGTAAACCTCTACTGCACTATAGCAAGAACGTCTTTTCTCAGATAAGGAGATCAAACCGCACTTAATACTCCATACGAAGCCCTGACCAGCAGTAACAAGACTAGTTCTCATACTCGACTTCTCTGGCAATGAAGGCCTTCCTAAATGCTCAATGCATCCACTACAAGAAGGTTAGTTGCTCTTTATACTTTTTAAACAGCTGGTCAAAATGAACTGGGTGAATGGGCAAATGCATGGCAGATGGAGTGTAACGTGGATAAATGTGAGGTTATCCACTTTGTTTCTAAATACAGATCAGATTATTATCTAAATGGTGACAGATTGGGAAAAGGGAAGGTGCAACAAAAAGCATTAATACACTGTAGCGCTAACCAAATGGGTCTCAACCATTTTTAATTCACTGCTGATTTTCAAGATTTACACTGATCGGCAAATGCTATATTTTACATTATGGATCCATAGATCAAAAAAGTAGAATAGCAATATTGAGACAAAGCATGGCATTAAAACTACTATAATTGCAAGTGTATTTTAACACATTAACACACGTTAAAAGTGTATTCTATAATTGGAAGACACCAGAGCTTTAAACTCTAATGCCTATAGTAGGATTTTATTTCAGATCATTAAATATGTATATCCTATTACATGGCTTGTTAGATTATTGAACCCTATTGACTGAGGATAAATTTTCAGTGCTGCTGTGTGCAATAAATTCATTCAAAGATAATAAGTCTCAATAATCAAGCCAGCCATGTAATACCATGCTATTATAAGAAATAACTACTTGTATTTTATACTTATTAAGCTTTTGCACAATACAATTTTGAAAACAACATATTTAAAGGAGACATTGTTCAAATAAAATATTCTGATCATTGCTATTATGTTTTCTTTTGATATTTAATGAATATTTTCTGCTTTGTTTATGATCAACCAGCAAAATAGTGAGAACTTCCCGATTTCAAACAGACATTTTCTGTTGTGTAAATGGAAGAAAAAGAGCCAATTAGAACATTCTGTAATGCTAACACTTTAATATTTCACAAGTAACTAATGAATCAGTTAACTGATGTAAACCTGTAAGTACTTTGTAATTTAACTGTGAACTGTACTAATAGTATGTTCAAAAAATGTGCTTACAGCACATTGTAACTTTCAATAAATACTCAGAAAGATCCTGCCTTTTCTCCTTACCACAACTGCAAGGATTTGTAGAGCTTTAAGGGAAATGACACTCTGCAATCATTGTACAGTCAGTGCAGACCAGCAATAACATCCCCTCACTGACTATCAACACAGGCGCACCTCAAGGATGCATGCTTAGCCCACTGCTCTACTCTCTCTACACTCATGACTGTGTGGCTAAGCACAGCTCAAATGCCATCTATAAATTTGCAGATGACACTACTGTTGGCAGAATCTCAGATGGTGATGAGGAGGTGTACAGGAGTGAGATAGATCAGCTGGTTGAGTGATGTTTCATGAACAACCTCACACTCAACGTTAGCAAGACCAAGGAATTGATTGTGGACTTCAGGAAGGGAAAGTCGGGAGAACACACACCAGTCTTCATTGAGGGGTTAGCGGTGGAGAGAGTGAACAGCTTCAAGTTCCTGGGCATCTGTTGTAGAACTATTACTAAAAAAAGTTCTGCTGCCACCAAAACAACAAATTTCATAACATACGCCTGATTAAAAAAAACCTGATTCTGTATTCTCATTGATGAAGTCAGTGACGGCTGTGACATACTCATTCAGATCCGAATATGAATCCCTGAATGTGGTCCAGTCCAGCGATCAAAGCTGTCCTGCAAACACTCTACTGCCTCCCTTGACTTTACTACTTCATGGTCCTCACCACTGATGCTACAGGCTTCAGACTCTGCCTATATGCAGGGAGTAGAAGTACAGCCAGGTGATTGGACTTGCCAAGGTGCATGCATGGGATGGCACACTAAGTGTTCTTGATGATAGTGTAACAGTGATCAAGTATGTTGGCTCCTCTGGTTCTGTGGGTGCCATGTTGAAGTAGTTGCTCAGAGACTTCAAGCTAGCCTGGTTGAAGTCTAAGCTAGCCTGGTTGACATGATTTTGTTAAAGGGTAAAGCAGGTTCAATAAGCCATATAACTTATACCAACAATTTCTGTTGAGCCTGTTGTGCACTTAAACAGGTAGGGGTGGGAAGAGTGTCCATGAGTAATATACAGCTGGCACATTTTGCTCAAATAAGCTGAATACAGATATGTTAAAATACTGTAAAAATTTTATCTTCTTGTTGAAAGTCTAATGTCCCCATACTGTTGATTGTCAATGGAACATTCTAAGAGCATTTAGAAATTAAAGGTAATAGCTTTTTGTAAGGTAAATATGGAAGTGAAGAACTCAATGTGATGCACCAAAGATGAAATAAATGGCACCTACAAATTGTCTTTAGTAATAACTTGTGCACTCATGGGCACTAGTTATTTTCAGATTCAAAGTTCATGAGCAAGTATGTTTCAAACTCTTCCTGGAATTTAAGCAAAGAAATATCAACAGAGCAATTTTTTATTTGTCTTGACACTTTTGTTAGAGATCTCAATTAATATTGTTTGGTTCCAGATGAATAATTAGTCAAGATGATCAATATGGAAAACTGGAAAACTGTTCATTGTTGATAAATCATTTTAAAAATGTTTTTTGGCATTCTGAAAATCAGTGAAAAGGAAATTCAGTAGGATGTATCAATGGTGACCTATCAGTTGTTTCCACTGAAGATCAAGGTGAACTCAATATTTTATTTTTATTATTGCCTTGGAAGTAAAGTTGTCTATTTTAGATAATCTAATAGAATAATACTATTGGAAGATCAGGAGAAAACTTGTGATAGTTCTGACCTCAAGAAAACATTTCATTATCTGTAACTGAGTTTATAAAGGTATACTTGCTTTGAGGGGAGTGGGTAGCACCCCAGACATTGGTACTTGGGAGTTGAACATAAGTGACATATTTAAGTAAAATCTTAAAATTTAATCAATACAGAAGGAGACTTAGTTAACTCTTCTCTCTCCTACAGATGCAGAAGTGCTCTATGTCCAGATGGCAGCTTTCCACCATGAGATGATTGAATTTAACAACTAATAATAACTGTCAATCCATGACACACTGTATCTCAATTACAGAGCATCACTCTGTCAGCTATACAAAATTTGCATTTTAATAATATGAAACTCAATTAGCAATATTTGCAATTTACATAGTACAACAAGCTTGCTTTGCAGTCACAGATGTTCTTGTGATAATTATGAAAAACTTCAGAGGCTGAAAATCTTGATACAAAATTCTGGAAACACTTAGCAGGTTAGAGAGCATCTATGGAAAGAAAAGCAGAATGAATGTATCAGGTCAAAGACCCTTTGTAAAAACAGAAGTTTAAGTGTTAGTAAGAAACCTGAGAATGCTGAAAAATAGCACCCTAGATTTATTGATCAGTTTGCTTATGTGATCTACTTGTTTATTAAAAAGCATAGAATGACTTAAAAGGTATTCAGCGCTAACTTTCCAAATAATTATATCTGACAGTGTGAATTGTTAGCTATGTAGAGAAAAGATAAAACAGAATAATAAAAAAGTTTAGTTGTTTTGGTGAGTTGCTACAATATGCATTCAGGTTATACTTAATCAACAAAAATTGATGAATCAGTCCTGTAAAATGACCTTTTCCTCCTTGAAAATGAGAAATAAATTGATAAATATTACCTTCAATTTTAATAAATGCCTTTCAGAGATTGAAACTACATATCAAGCAAAGGAATCTGCTGGCAGAAGCATTCTTTCTATTTTAGAAACTGGCACTGAAAATTGATCTTGCTGCTTAAACCTGCCCTGCAATTCTTATATAGTATGACAACCTAAAATATCAGGGGACCAGGAGAGGGGGGGAATCTGTCCTAAAATGGGATTTTCTTTCCACATGATTATCCCAGCACTTGATTGCAATTTTCTTTGGAATGGCTTTCTCAAATATGCAGAGAGAAATTACAGTGAAAATCATGCTCCTAATTAGGTGGCTCTGATTTGGGCAGAGAGAACTTGGGGAATGTTGCATAAGTTAAGAGACTCCTTTGACTGACATTTCCTGATATAAAAAAGGCATCTCAGAAATGGGAGTGAAATGGAGAAGGATGGAAGTAGAAATACTGCTAATAGGAACAGGAGTGCCTCCATTGTATCTTTTGTTTTCTCTCCTATTGTCCTAACCCTACA
>JARFYF010000063.1:25325702-25336869 GCA_030265395.1 Rhina ancylostomus | reverse complement strand
TCAGCCCAAGAAACAAGCAATATAGGAACTGAAAACTGCAAGATACTGAACACTTTACCAAAGATTTAGCAAAAAGAAAACAAGTCTTAAGCATATAAAGAACATTCAAGTATGCTCATTATAGTCATTTGAAATATGAAGACTCTGACATGGCTTTCACATGGATTTGTATTTGTAAAAGTAGTTCAGCTTGGCCCAATTTGTCTTTCAATAAATCTCGTTAACTAGTTTGGTTTTACTTTATTGTGCCTTACAAACACCCTGGCTTGCCTTAGACTCCCCACCGAATGAATAAATTCAAACTCTCCACTAGCCTTCACAATCCTCCCAAATTTGACCCCAAAACTTTCCAAAACAGAAATACCTTCCCCTCCCTCCTTATTCATCCACTCACAGCTGCTTCTATAATTAATAATGCTGTCAGACCACGCTTGGTTTAGACTTACAGGGAGGCAATGTGAAAGGGGATGGAACTGAAAGAGATTGGATTAATGAAAGGTGGAGGGGGAGCTGAAAGTAGGGGTTAGTGAAGAGAAGAATTATTGGTAGGAGGTAAAGGAAAAGAGAGAAGAGGAAGCAATCATGCTTTGTGAATATTTTGAACTAGACTCGAGGATTAAGAAGGTTTACAAAATATCTAGATGTATACAATCAAGTAGGAGTCTTGAGCAAGTCAAGATCTTTTCTGGTCCTATGTAGTTCTGTTTCCACTTTGGATAGGAACAAGGTTTTTTTTAATTCTAGGTCACTCTCAGAGGATAAACAGTTCTGCCTACAGATTACAAAGAGGTTTCTTGTTTCAGCTTTATTATCCAAGTCATATTTTCAAGTTATTCATTGTCTAGTTCCAAATGGGCAAACTGTTGGGTACAACGATGCCAGTTTCAATCTTTCTGAGTGAAATTCAACTTTGGGGATTGTAAACAGTCTGCAGCAAATTGGCTATCTATTACATGTACAACACACAAAGCGCTGGAGGAACTCAGCGGGTCAGGCAGCAACTAAGGAGGGAAATGGACAGTCTACCTTTTGGGTCGAGACCCTTCATTTGGATTGGACATGTACATGTACAGCCTGACTTTCTGGCAATGGCTGATTTGCCTCTGCCATTGTGGTAAATATGGAGAAGATCTTCCCACATGTGGGGAAGCGTGAAACTATGGATCATAAGTATATCATGGTCACTAATTTCTTCAATAAAGAATTCAAGAGGAATCTTTCGTCACCTTGAAAGTAGTCAAATGATGCATCTACATGGAATAGTTCAGGTAAATAACATAAGTGCAGTTGAAGTTAGGTAAGTACATGGGGGTGAAAGAAACGGAAAGAAATGTAGATTAGAAATGGTAGGAGTAGGTGGCTCCTGTAGAGCATTATACTTAGTTTTACATCAGTGAGGAACAGCATACAAAAGCAAAGCAAAACTCCACATGTTGCAAGTTTGAAATAAAAACAGAAAATGCCAGACCTACTAAGTATTGCCAACATTTTCTTCTGTATTTAAGTGAGGGGCAACTCTCTTTATGGAAACATATTTCCACTTCCACTAAATGCATTTTTCTTCTTAAATAACATACTGCAAATTAAGTCATTTGATGCCTTTCGTGTATATATTTTTTCTATCTTCTTCTGAATGTATTCCGCAACTTGGCCATTGCAGTCCTTTGTGGTAGAGAATACCATCTTCTAAGAGAAGTGATTTCTCCTGATCTCAGTCCTAAATCTATAACCTGAGATTGAGATTCCTCATTCTAGATACCCCAGCCAGGGGAAGCATCCTCTCTGCAATCAGTCTGTCTTTCTCTGCATGAATTTTTAAAGTTTCAATTAAATCTCATTCTTCTGAAATCTAGTGAATATGAACCCAGATGATCTTCTCTCTCCTATATGCAATCTCATCATACTAGGAATCAATCTGATGAAGCTTCCTTGCAATACCTCCATAGCAAGTTTATGCTCTTGTAAGTAAGGAAAGCAAAAGATATACACATTACCCCAAGTGTGGTCTAACCAAGGCTGTGTACGACTGTAGCAAGATATCCTTGCTCTTGTACTCATATCCTTTTCTATGAAGGGCATCATATTAGTTGCCTTCTTAACTGCCTTCTTCATCAATGTTTACTTCCAGTCATTAGTTTAGATGAATACCCAGGTCTCTTTGTACATCAACACCTCCCAATCTAACATTACTTAATTAACTCTCTGCTTTCCTGTTTGATTTTTTACCATTCACTCAAGAATTGAAAACCTCATCAATTAGCAGTGCACTGTGAACCATTTAAAGAAAATGACTGAATTTCCAGGCTGTAAGTCAAGATGTTACAAAAAAGGATAAAGACTTCCCATGAATATTGCAATAATAGGTTCATGGCTTTGAAGGAAAATAATATCTGTAATTCATGTGCAGAAAACCACTGCACTGATATATAAATATTTTAACCAACACTAACATTATGGTATCTCAAACCCACCTCCAATGTTTAAAGAATAATAAGGCTGGGACATATTAGAATGATATGGTGTGGAACAAGTGGTTAACACATGATTTAATAGCTCACTATACAAGGAAGGTGCTGGGAGAATGGAGCAAGAGAGAGAAAGAAAGTAAAATACATTGAGAAACAGTGAGAAAGAGAAAAACTCAAAAAAAAATTGTATTTAAATCTTTTATGAACACAGGATGCCTCAGAGCACTTTAGAGACAACAAAGTGCTTTTAGAAGTGTTGTCATTACTAGAGCATGTGAAATTCCACGGCCAATTTATGCACAAAAAGCTCCCACAAAAACAATGATCAGATAATGTCTTTTAATGATGTTGATTAAGAGATAAATACTTACCTGGAGACCTTCTCCTCAAAGTCACCAAGGCAAGTTGGAGAGAAGCACAATTTTTAATGTTTCATATTATTATACATTCTATGAATCTCACAATATTCATGTCCATGCATTCTTCATTGCACACAAATGCATGTGAAGAGAAAATAAATACAAAAAGAATATTGTGTGCATATATAAACTGAACATGGCTGGTTTAATGAATGCATAATATCCAGGTACACATACGAGAAGATTGCTGATGCATTCTACACCAACTGAGGATGATGTCACATTGAGGTAACTGCATTGAAATATACATCTTGTCTTTGCTCTTCTGCTCTTCTGGAACATAGATGTTGTTGGTGAAGAAGCCCTTGAAAGTTACTACAGTATATCCTGTAGGTGACATATTATGCACCTATAATATCTTGGAAGTGTAGCATGTGGATGCTTTGACCAATGGAAAAGGTGCCAATCATGTTTGCTTTGTTCTGACTGATGTTGAACGTCTTGAGGTTCCCCAGGAAGTTGGTAGTAAATGCTGAAGTGGGTAATTAACATGCTCCTTCAGGATAACTTACCACTTATTTGCCCAAGCCTGGACATTGACCAAATCTTGACGCATGATGGGACATAGGGCTTGTTATTTGAGCTTCTATGAAAAGAGCTGAATATTGTGCAATTAGAAAACATCGTTCCTTCTCACTCTCCAATTGAAAAGTGTTCAGTCTTTATGCCTTAAGGAACTGTCTTCTTCCATGATAAGTGATGTCATGGAGGAATGGCTACCCATGCTAAGATTGCGATAATTGTGTCATTTGCAATACAATTTGCACTCAAACAGGCAAAGTACTTTTGAAGCATTTCAAGTATAACCTCAATGTTGCTGAGGGGCTTTCAGAAGCAAATCCTAGACAGTGATAGTAAGCTTTTCAAATACCTTTTGGCCTCTATAATGTGATGTTTAGATGGAGAGAGGCTGGAAACAGCGACACTGGAGAAATTCAGCCTCAGCTTGATAGACACGATGGGAATAGCCAATGAGCTAGATACTGAAAGCTGTAATGAATAGTGTCTACATGTAAAAGGAAAAGATATTGACAATAAATGAGAAATTGAATTTGATATTAAGTAATTAAAACATGGAAAACCTGCACTTATACAGTGCTTTTCACAACCTCGAGATAATGAAAAGTGCTCTGCAACAAATTTAGAACTTATGAAGTGTGGTCACGGTTGTAATGACGGAAATGCTGAACCTAAATAAATATCTCACAAGCAGTAATGAAAGAACTGATCAGATAACCTGTTTTGCATTTTTGTTTAAGGGAAAACATTTGCCAGACTATTAGAACACCCATCCACTTCAAAATACACCATGTACTCTTTTATGCCCATCTTAGAGGGCAGTAATAGTGTTAATTTAACATCTCATCAGAAAGACAGTACCTGAAACATTGCAGTACTCTCCAAGAGTGCATTGAAATATAGGGACTTCTGTATCTTTAGCTGCTTGTCAGTTTTCTCTATAGCCATCCACCATGCTACTTTTTCAATTAGGAAGCATTTAGTAGCTGAGCACATTCATGACCAGGGAAATGAATTCACAACACCCAAAGGGAAAACCCAGCTGTTCAACACATTAAACAATACAAGTACCAGCACTGCACAACTACATATAATTAATTCACCTTTACAACCTGTCATTCCTTTACTGTGCAAAACAAAACCATCAAATGTCCAAAAGGCAAAGAAAGTAACTGCTTCCTAACATGTCCTCTTTGAGTTCTTTGTCTATTTGAGATAAAATCTAAGGGTTGTGAAAACTATTGTTGCCACTGTTAATGCATTATGGATGGTTAACTGTCCCTGCAGATCTCTGTGGATCAGGTGGTTCCCTGCTACAAAATTCTGGGTTAGCACCACCATGTACTGCTGAGGTAACTGAAGACTTTACAGCCTGTCATTGTGTAAGATAGTATGCAATGGGTCACATACTTTCTAGAGACACTACACTCCCTGGGTTGCCTCTCTTCCTCCTGCTTCATTGCAACATGCTTGACAATGACTGTTCTTGGACAGAAAAATCCATATGTTTCACGTCTCATTAATGAGGGGAGAGCTTTGAAACTCCAGCACTGACTTTCAATAAAGTAACCACATTTCTATTTGAATCCACAGCCACAATGTTGTGTGAATTTGTCATGAATGACCTTTACCAAGATCTTAACAAGTAAAATTCAAATTTTTAAATCATCAGATTAGCTATAAGCATTTTTAAATATTTTCTGATATTACTGTACTTTTTGCAGCCACTATTCCTTAATAATGATTATCAAAGAGGGGAATGTCAAACCCATTACTGTATTAAAAGCTAACATTTGTATTTTGTGTCAATTATTATATTTGATCAATAATGTAAAGAGTAGGTAGCCTTAAATAAAATTAACATTCAAAACTGAAAGAGTAATAGAATATCTAAACATCCATCACTTAAATTGGAACTTTAACTCTAAAAAGTCAACATATTCCAATTTGGAGGTACACTTGTCCAGAACTGCCTGTTATCATAAGAATTATTTATTTCATGAGAACAGAATGCTTTCCCTAAAATTAGAACTGAAGTACACCATGGTACTCGTATTCACTGAGTAAAATAGACATTCACTTTGTTATTTCCCTTAGCAAAGACATTAACGAAGATATTACTAAGATATTGATAATAATAAACTAATACAGGTTTGAAACTCTCCATTCCAGACCCTTGGGACCGGACTGGTGCCAGACTAGAGAAAATGTGAACCACAGATATTGCCCCATGACCATCCTCCTCTGATAGGATAACTGTTCTTTCTAAGTACAGATATTCCCCAGGTTACGCAAGTGTTCCGAAGCTGTTGGTAACCCAAAATTTGCATAAAATGGGAATGCTGTTGACTGAGATTACAAAAGTTGCTCCGGTAGGTTAATTAGCTACAGGTAAGTACAGATCTTAGCAATAGCGGCATGGTAGCATAGTGGTTAGCATAATGTTATTACAGTGCCAGAGATCTTGGTTCAATTCCCGCTGCTGCCTGTAAGAGTTTGTACATTCTCCCTGTGTCTGTGTGGTTCCTCTGGTTCCACCGGAAGAGTGGCAAATCTTGAGGGCTGCCCCCCAGCACATTCTCAGTAACGCAAAAAGACATATTTCACTGTGCGTTTTGATGTACATGTGACTAATAAATAAATATCTTATCTTATATATCTTAGTTAATTTTAGATATCAATTGGATCTTACTTAGAATTAGTTAATTAGTCCATATTTGTGCTGCAGATTCAAAACATGCCAAGTTACTAGTATTAGCAGACCACAGAATGCCAGACCAGAGAATTTCAACCTGTACTAAAATACATGGACTTGTAGAGAGGCATACAGTTCAACAAAGGTGAAATGTACTAAGCAGAGAAAAATATGTCATACTTTTAAGGACTGATTCAAACAGAATATCCTGGGGGAAGAATATAATGAATTTCAGGCACACTGTTTGATCTGATCAAGTGTGGAGTCAAAATAAAACTAACAGTTATTGTTCAATTAACAATGGCTTCCACAATTTAAAAGATAGGAGGACAAATCAACCACAATCTAAAGGCTGAAGTGGGAATCACAATGTGCAAATAATCTGGACCTGTTGATAGCAAAACAACCAGTGTGTCAACTTTGTGCAATCATTATAATAATATCATCCTACAGCCAGCAGTAACTGCACCATTCATTGGTCAGACACATCAACAAGAGGCCAATATCATGAGAGGAAGTGCACTTGTAAAGTTAATGGGCAGTGCAACTGAAGTCTTGGGTGAAGGAGGTGTGAAGCAAGACCAATCAATTACAGTTTTAGAGGCTAAAAAGCTCCAGGCCTCCCTACTTTTGTACTCCAACTGTAGCAATATCAGCTGGAAGAGTGGCTGACTCTACCTAATTTAACAGAATAGAAAGCTGAATTGGCACTATGCAGTATGCGACATATTCCAGGAATTAGCTGAAAAATTGTGTTTTCCCCTCCAATCTTGCTCAAGGGGACCAAGAAGATACTGAATGCAGGCTGTGGGCTATGAGAAACAGAACAGCTATATCACAATGGGTTGTTGGCAACTCTGGCTATGTAGAGTATTTCTCCCTCCAGAGAGCTTGTCTTCACATCATTTTTATAAAATACAGACTTAATGTGTCTGAATTTTGTCCTAAGTAGCTTTTAGAAATACGGTCATTCAAGAGTTGCTTGTTTACAGGTGGAGTGGGTTTGTTTTAACAGCAAGAAGCAGGTGCAAGCAACAGAAAAGCTTTTATTTCTTTACTTAAAATATTTTCCTATTGTAATTACTAAAATTATATCAATCAGCTTGCACAAGTGCCAGTTAGGAAAGGAGAACCAAGATGAAGTACTGTTTGCTCAGACCAGCAGGGATCAGAGGAAATTCTTCAGTTTTTATTGGTTGTGACAGTGAGTTACCTTTTTAGCCACAGAGTCACAGGCTGCCGTCAAGAGAAGGAACTAACTATTCAGCGAGAACAGGGAGACCATCAGGACAGGAGGTAACTAGTTGCAGTCAGGGAAGTGAACTGGTCGTTCACAGGAAGTCATTTCACATGGTTGGCAGAATGATCGTGAGTTTTGCTCACAGTATAGTGGGGTAGAGAGTCAAAAAGGAAATCCTAGCGTCAGTTGTTACATTAAGATTGTTACATTTGCTCAACCTCAAATATCACAATCAAGTTTATTATCACTGACATGTCGTGAAATTTGTTGCTTTGCATTTCACTACAGCATAAGGAATTCTGATTTGTTTTCATTTACTAGATCCCCAGCTAGACCTCTATATAGCTGGTAGTAATTACCAGCTTGTTGTAAACTTAGAAGTCCTACACAACCTTCTTCCAACAAACGCCAATGTACTATATGCCTTCCTAATTGCTTAAATGATTGCTACACCTCCCCCTCTCCCCTGCCATTTACATACTGCATCTCAAGATGCTTCAGTAAACTAACATTAGCTTGTTTCTCAACCAGTTAAAACACATTTGCCAAGAAACAGTTTGACATCTCCAAAAGTGTGAAGGTCAGATGGCTTATTGTGGACCAGACCATGTTTGTTCAAGAGTCTGCCACTTGAAAAGACCTTGCAAACTCAATGTCTTTCCTTTGTAAGAACAGGATCAGCTCTGAGGAGAGCTGTTGCAGGGGAAGTGTTGCAAGGAGAAATTCATGAAAAAGAAAATGGTCGCAGGGAGGACGAGGAATGGGACAGTCAGTCGAAAGGGGTCAGTTGGGGATTTCAATTGTTGGTTGGGTGAGAGGGGTGATACAATTTGTAATCTGAGTTGGGTGGGGGGTGTGTGGGATATTATTAAAGGAGATAAAGGAAAAGTTTCTAATCTTAAAAGGGGCACTTGTTGGGTTTCTAGCATTATTCTGGGAGCTGCGCAGCAAGGCTGCCTCTAAGTTATTCAGAAACAGGTTTCACAGGGCTGTAGAAAACTGCATGGCTGCATGGAACCTGCAGAACAGACTATGCATGTGCCATTGTAAGTTCTGGACTTTTGTCTGTCTAGGCATATGCTTCAAGCTTTTAAATGCTATTATGTGTGTTTCAGAGACCTAGATAGTAACAGATAATTGCACATTTATTATGAAGGAATTTTCTTGTTCATTAAGTAAAATGTAATGGGGGCATGCAGCAACTGAGCAAAGATACATTTTTCACTCCTTTCTGATTTCACTGATGCTGCACTCTTTATCGCACATCAGCTATTATATCTTTCGTCACAGTGGAAGAATTTGCACAATATCACATTTTCCTCTAAATCAAATATAATAAAGACCTCTGTAGCAAATATCAATGGGTCCCTGATGTCTGCAGTAAAGCATATTTGAGAGCTGTAAACAGTCACCTCTGTAAATTCAGTGTGTATGCAGTCCCAAAGCAAAGTTATATCCAAAAGGAATGCAACTTGCAGAATTGAGGCTCTAGCATTGTACCCTTATTTCTTTGAACACTGGTCTCTTGGCAGCAAGGAACTTCCATTATCTAAATATTGGGAATGTCTAAATCAATTTTAATTACAAAACAGTTCTTTGTTTCTTAACTCATGCAGGCTTGCGTCAACAATGCTTACATATATATAGTACCTTTAGTATCGTAAAACATCCAGAGGCAATTAAGATTTACAATTAGTTAGCTGCTTGTTGTATGAATAAGCAGAATGAGTCTTCCTAAGTATATAAGCCACCTAACTGGGTGGTTGGATGCACATTCACATTGCCAACAAACTTATTAAGACTTGTATTTTTGTTTTCTCCTTTTCTAAGTGGTAAAATGTTTTCTACCATGAGGGGCCAAGTCACATCAGACAAAAGCCAAATTCTTAAAAGGATTGAAAATGCTTTCAAAAGTTATTTTGTTTTTATTTCAGATGTAGTCGTTTTGGTTTAATACCAACTTTGGAGGAAATTAAATGTATTTGACTAAGGCAATAGGGTTTAATTAATGTAAACAGAAATTTTAGTGCTTTAGAGGTAGTAACAATGAGAAAGACTTTTGACTGAAGTATCAGAACCAAATTTAAAATAATGAGAAGACTTTCATGACACTTACTAAAGTGATCAGACTGGTTGCAAATGAGGGTGGTCGACATCCAAAATAATTCAGCACTCACAGATTGAAACAGTATACTTCATCTCTGTTAATTGGCATACGTTCCAAGTGAGTTTTGACTTGGCTAGATCATGAATTAAAGAAATTAATTTAGAAAGCACCTCCTCACCATTTAATATGATAGCTGGGTAAATTTCAATGCAAGTATGATTACCACCTAGCATTTTGCCACAGCACAACAGATCTTTACACAAAATACCCCAGACACAGACCATTACATTAAGAACTTGAATGTGCCCCATCTGAAATCATAAAAATAGAACCACACCCATCTTCTACTCATTATAATCCGTTCACTGTTCGTGACAAGGTATATATACACCTAAAGTTGTAAATATATAGACAAGGGCATTCATTATTGGCCATGGGTTAACTTGTTATGCAGTGAATACAGTCAAATTCCAGTCCTCTAACTTCAATTTTTCTCTAACAGTGAAAAGTATGTGATAGGTAACTTGCTTCATATTTTATAGCTTAGAACCACAGAATCTTACAGCACACAAGGAAGCCATGGAGCCATTATTCATATGCCAGCTCTTTGAAAGCTGTTTCATTTACTCCTACATCCAGAATTTTCTCCAGAACCCTGTAAATTGGATGTCTGCATACGTTTCTGCCTTTCAAAAGTTCCCATGGAATCAACTTCTATACTACTTCAAGATCTCCACACAGTGTGAAAAATTCTCCTCACTTCCCTACTAATTTGTTTATCAATTATTTTAAATCTATGATCTCTGGTTATGGACTCAGTTGATAAAGGAAATAATTTTGGCCTGCTTGTTCCATCCCATAAATCTGAATACTTCTGTTATGTCTCCCCTTAACTTTCTCTACACCAAGGACAAAAATCCTGGATCCTCAGTTTCTACATACTATTAAATTCTTATAATTTGGTATCATCTTGATAAAGCCTCCTCATGAACATTCTCATATTTTGTGGACCCCAGAATTGTAAACAAATCTCCAACTGAAGCTAAAACATTGCTTCATTACCACCTTATTAACCTCTGTCCTATCACTTTCAAGTACTTGTGAACATGCATCTCCAGGGTTCATGGACGATCTGTATGAGACCTGCATTGCACCAAAAGTACCATACAAATGATCTAAAATTAAAATACTACAGATGCTGTAAATCTGAAATAGAGAAAATGCTTAAAATACTCAGAGGACACAGGTCAGGTAACATTTGTGGAGAACAAAACAAGGTTAACATTTCAGATGGATGGCCTTCTGTACGAACTAGGAAAAGTTAGAGATAATATGAATTTTAAATTGCAAGAAGAGAGAGAAGGAGCAAACAAAAAAGGGAAGTCTGAAGGACAGGAGAGACTGAATGACAAAACTGGCTGAAGAAGGTTTGTAAATACAGCTAAGTAACAAAATATACATATGGGAAGCTATATACAGGTGGAAATGGATAGGGTTCAAATTAACCAGGAGAGAGAAAAAATACCGTGAAATGTGTGATATACATCTCAAAAACTCTAGCTTTAGATATCTCATCTTTCGTCTTTATAGGAGTAAGCATAGTTTGTTCCTGACCACTCATCTTGAAATCCTGCTTTTGGTATTTACCAATTTTTTGGTCATTCTTTGATCACAGTCCACATGTGCTAAATCTCATTTCAAATCACTCAGATTGGCTCT
>JARFYF010000063.1:25305310-25320581 GCA_030265395.1 Rhina ancylostomus | reverse complement strand
AGCACAGCAGCGTAGCGGTTAGTGCGACGCTATTACAGCGCCAGCGACCGGGGTTCGATTCCCGTTGCTGTCTGTAAGGAGTTTGTCCGTTCTCCCGTGTCTGAGTGGGTTTCCTCTGGATGCTCCGGTTTCCTCCCACATTCTAAAAGATGCATGGGTAGGTTAATATGGGGTTTAAAATGGGTGACGTGGACTCGCTGGGCCAGAAGGGCCTGTTACCATGCTGTAAGTAAATTTTTTTTAAATTTAAATTTGATATTGAGGGAACAAATAAATTTGCAATGACTTTTGAAGTGTTGATGGCAACTGACATGAAACCATAGTAAAATTCTGCAGCAAGGGAAGAGATTAATTTTTATTCATTAACCAGGATATTGCTTGAACAAAATGGCTTTCCACTCCACCTCAGGGGAGACTACTTTAGGCCAGGTAATGACAAGAGATTTCCTTCACTAGGAGTCATTAGTAAATCAAATAGATATTTAGACAATCTGTTGTTTTATGGTTACCATTACTAATATGGAATTCCTATTCCAGATATTTAATTAACTAAATTTAAATTCTATGGCCATATTGCTGGGTATTGAACTCATATCTATGAATCTTTAATCCAGGTCTGTTGATTATGAGCCAACAACATAACTATCCAGTATCATAACCCTCATGGTCAGTTGACACAGATTAATAGTATTCCCTGCTGTATCTGTAGGCTGTCTGGTGCTGCTGCTCAGTATGGCAAACAGAGGTAGAGCTACCTCTACAAAGTATTCTTCAGTAGGACCAGACTGTAGACATTGGTTGAAAATGGCAGAGTGAACAGGAAGGCAGTGGTACAGGGCATCTGGGTCCAGCTGTTGACCTCTGCACACAGATTAAAGGGCCAGAGTTACTTGAACAATATAAGGTTGGACCCTTTACTCACCCCTGAGAAAAGATCTCAGAAGAGCCCCATGTCATTTTAGGAGGGGGAGTCTCTGCTGCAAATCGGGCTGGGAAGAAACACCTTTTTGACACAGCCTTAAGAAGACATGTTCCACAGCTTGATTTAAAATAACTAAATTCTCTGGAATCTGGATTGACCATTGGGAGTCCACATAGACTCATTCACTCAAGCACAACAAGTTCTGATCATCCATCATCCCCATCTTTGCTGAAGAAAGATTTCCACTGTCCCACGGTCAAGTGCTTGTAAGATCCAAATTTAGCTGTCTTTTCCTTCCAAGCACCTGTTCCAGTTGCACCTGGTGATTACACCGTGGGAACCATTGCAAATTAAGATTCTGTCATAATGCAAGTCATCAACTAGAAAAGTTCAAATCATTCAAGGATTCAAGATCTCTGAAATTCAATAGAGTTTCTTTTTGGGAATGATATGCCTGCTTCATTACATCATGTAGTAAGCTGGGGTGTGTCTGAAGGCATTTCTGGGTTTGCATAGGAAATCTATGTCAGGTGACATCAGGCTTAGGGAAATGGCAGCTTGCATTTCTATGAAACTTTTAAGGCTAGTAAAATAATTTACAGAACCTCACAGGGGTGTTTTCAGACCTAAACTGACATTGAACCAAAGAAGGGTAGAAGGACTGAAAACAGAAAATGCTGGAAATAGTCCATATGTCAGGCAGCAGCTGCAGAAAGAGAAACAGAGTTAAAATATCCGTTAGCTGATGAGGGGTCAGTGACTGAAAGGTTAAGTCTGTTTCAGATTTTCTGTATCTTCATATTTTTTGCCATTTGATTTGAAAAGGAGATCAATGTTTTGGAATTGGTTTACTATTGTCACATGTACCAAGGTACAGTGAAAAACTTGTCTTGCATACTGTTCGTACAGATCAAATTACTACACAGTGCATTGAGGTATAACAATAACAGAGTGCAAAATATCGTGGAACAGTTACAGAGAAAGTGCTGTGCAGGCAGACAATGTGTGCAAAGTCATAACAAGGTAGTTTGTGAGGTCAAGAGTCCATCTCATCGTATAAGAGAACCGTTCAATAGTCTTATCACAGCACGGTAGAAGCTGTCCTTGAGCCTGGTTGGTACATGCTTTCGGGCTTTTGTATCTTCTGCCCGATGGGAGAGGGGACAAGTGAGAACTTTCAGCTTGAATGAGATCTTTAATTATGCTGGCTGCTTTACTGAGGCAGCAAGAGGTGTAGACAAAGTCCATGGAGGGGAGGTTGGTTTCCATGATGTGCTGGGCTGTGTCCACAACTCCCTGCAGTTTCTTGCGGTCCTGGGCAGAGCAGTTGCCATACCAAGCTGTGATGCATCCAGATAGGATACTTCCTATGGTATATCGATAAAAGTTGATGAGGGTCGATGGGGATATACCAAATTTCTTTAGCCTCTTGAGGAAGCAGAGGTGCTGGTTGGCTTTCTTGGCCACGGCATCTATGTGGTTGGACCAGGTCAGGCTATGTTCACTAAGAATTCCAGAATAAAGGAGCTTAATTATATCATGATAATTATATAATATTAATGAGGGCCCATTTGTCCGCATTACGCCTATATCCTTGATGATGATCTGAGTGAAAGGCAGAATACTTCTGAGAAGCTGATCGACAGAGAAGGGGCAGTACTGGATCTAAAGTTTGGGAATGTAGCCAGGCAAGTGAAGGGACTGTCAGCATTCTGTAGGTGATGGTCATAACTCTGTCATGTTTGAGGTGGTTATGGAAGTGAATAAGGATGGACTTGAAATTAAGGCCCTGAATTGGGGGAAGACTTATTTCAATAGGATAAGGCAGGACCCATCAAAAGTGGACTGGGAGCAACTATTTTAAGGTAGTTCTACATGCAATCAACAAGAGTCATTCAAAAATGAAATAGTGAAAGATAGGGGCTAACATATTTCTGTAATAGTGCAAGGCAAGGCCAATGTCCAAGAAACTCTGGACGTCAAGGGATATTGAAAGTTGGACAAAAGAAAAAGAAAGCAGTTTATGGCAGGTTTACAGAACTGAAAACAGGAGAGGCCATTCCTAAGTACAAAAGTTCAGTTGGGGTAAAGTAATTGTGGGGCGGGGGGCGGGGAGAGGGTTCACAAAATAGCCCTATGGATAAGGTTTTAAAAAATCCATAAGAGTTTTATGTATATTAAGAACAAGAGGGTTACTAGGGAAAGAATAGGGCCCATTATGGACCAAAGAGGCAATCTGTACATGGAACCAGGGGATGCAGGTGAGGTGTTCAATAAATACTTGTCATCTGCATTCACAGAAGAAAATTGTAGCTGGAGAATTCAGGGAGGGGGAATGGTAGAATCTTGATGATATTATTATTATTATTATTATTATTAAGGAAGAGGTATTGGATAAATTACAGGACTTGAAGGTGAATAAATCCCCAAGGCTTGATGAGATTTATCCAAGGGTGCAAAGGAGGAGATGGATGGAAGCCTGACAGAGGCTTTTAAATTATTGCTGTCCGCAGACCTGCCATAAGATTGGGGGAACGGTGAATGTGGAACCTTTATTCAAGAAGGGCATCAGGGATATGCCAGGTAATTACAGGCCAGGGAAACATTCTGAGCGATGGGATTAATCTGTGCCTAGAAAGGCATGGATTGATCAGGGATGGTCGGCACAGATTTGTTCAGAGGAGATTGTATCTTGCCCTGTCCCTAAGCCGGCAGCATGGGTATGGTTAAGGAGGTAAATGGAATACTGGCCTTCATTAGCTGGGGCATAAAATATAAGAACAAAGAAATTATGTTATAGAACATAGGACAGTACAGCACAGTACAGGCCCTTCAGCCCACGATGTTGTGTTGAACTATATGAACACCTCCTCCATGATGAAATCTCATCCTTCCCTCCTGCACAGCCCATAACCCTCCATTTTTCTTACTTCCCTGTGCCCATCTAAGAGCCTTTTATCTTATACACCTCTATCAAGTCACCTCTCATCCTGTATCGCTCCAAAGAGAAAAGCCCTAGCTCGCTCAACCTCTCCTTGTAAGATATGTTCTCTAATCCAGTCAGCATCCTGTCAAATCTCCTCTGCACCCTCTCTAAAGCTTCCACATCCTTCATATAATGAGCTGACCACAAATGAACATAATACTCCAAGTGTGGTCCAACCAAAGTTTTATAGAGCTGCAACATTATCTCGCGACTCTTGAACTCAATCCCCAGACTAATGAAGGCCAGCACACCATACGCCTTCTTAACAACCCTATCAACTTGGGCAACAACTTCGAGGGATCTATAGACTCGGACCCCAAGATCCCTCTGTTCCTGCACACTGCTCAGAATCCTGCCATTAACCTTGTACTCTGCCTTTGTGTTCATTCTTCCAAAGTGTATCACTTCACACTTTTCCAGATCGATCTCCATCTGCCACTTCCCCACCCAACTCTGGACCCTGTTTAATTCCTGCTGTAACCTACAATAACCTTCTGCACTATCCATAACCCCTCTAATCTTTGTGACATCCACAAACTTACTAACCCATTTCCCCCACTTCCTTATCCAAGACATTTATAAAAATCACAGAGTAGAGGTCCCAGAACAGATCCCTGTAGAACACCACTAGTTACTGACCTCCAGGCAGAATATCCTCCATCTACTACCACCCCCTGTCTTCTGTGGGCAAGGCAATTCCGAATCCACACAGCCAAGTCTCCATGGATCTCATGCCTCATGACTTTCTGGATGAGCCGAACATGGGAAACCTTGTCAAACACCTTCCTAAAGTCCAGATACACCACATCCACCACTCTACCTTCATCTATTTGTTTTGTCACCTTCTCAAAAAACTCAGACTCGTGAGGCATGGCCTGCCCCTCACAAAGTCATGCTGACTATCCTAATAAGACTATGCTTCTCCAAATGCTCATAAATCCTGTTGCTAAGAATCCTCTCCAATAGCTTGCCCACCACTGACATAAGACTCACTGGTCCATAATTCCCAGGATTATCCCTATTACCTTTCTTGAACAAGGAAACAACATTTGCCATCCTCCAATCCTCTGGTACCAATCCTGTGGCCAGGGAGGATGCAACTATCATCGTCAACACCCCAGCAATGTCTTCTTTCGCCTCCCAAGTAACCTGGGGTATATCCCATCCAGTCCCAGGGACTTATCTATCCTAATGATTTTCAGAAGCTCCAACACTACCTCTTCCTTAACCTCAACATGTTCCAGCACATTAGCCTGTTCTATGTTGACCACATATTCATCAAGATTGTTCTCCCAAGTGAACACTGAAGCAGAGTATTCATTAAGGACTGCCCCAACTTCCAGACACATTTCTCCCTTTACCCCTGGGTGGTCCTACCCTCACTCTAATTGTATAATGCAAGTGTTCCTTATGTTACATTCTCAATTTCCTCTCATTGTTAAAATCTGGATCACAGGTGTAAACCAGCTGTATTGCCAACAACAAAACAAGGGTGAGATATTAGATGGCTTCAAAATTCAACTGGTGTTTTATTTGAAAGCTGATCTAATGCTATGTGAAGAAAGAAATACAATTTCTTTCTTGGTTCTCTCTGTTTGTCCTTTCTGGCTCATGGGCTGCAGCATCTCTCTTTCACAGTCTAAAGCTGATAATGGCACAAAAGAGAAGGTACATCTGGTGCGTAATAAGAAAGTGGTCAACTGCTTACAGGAATAAGAAGGGGAAATAAAATAACTGAAGAAAAGCAGCATCTAGATTTGTAGCAATGAAACTTAATGAGGTAGAATACTCACAAAAGGATTAATGTTTGTGGCATAATCATTGTAAATTGATGAAGCAGTAGGTTGCATTCATTATGTAAATCCATAATCCATTGCTGCCAGCGTAGACATTCCATACTGATATCTACAATAATTATGCTGACATTGATCTAATATTTTCACATATCTCTAGTAATCATAATTTTGTTTTAAAAATAACTATACAAGTTCACACTTTCAATGTGGTAGTGCTAGTCAAACTAAATCTTCATCCATATGTCACAGTAGTAACCAAAAATACTCAGAATGTACCCATAAATAGTTGATCATTATGCACAATTCAACTATACTCACTATTTCCATTGCAGGTAGGAGATTAATTCGGTGCCACGTGCTCTGTTTACATGAAAGTCTGAGCAGTCAGCAGTAACTGCACTGCTCACTGCCCTATTACTCCAAAGGGGAAACAACAAAGCAAGGGTTAAGTAACTGTTAAAGTGAGCCTGCACACAACTTAATGACAGCATCCATCTCTTAAGGGGGAGGTGTATTGGCTGCAAATAAAGCTGACCTTGGAAGCATTCAAGAATTGCATAATTTGAGATAAAACAGCGCCATGGTTTTCCGCTGCTGCACTAGAGATCTTGAGAATGGAATGTCCCTGCCAGAGGATAGCAGGTTCCCTAGATTTACGAACAAAATGGCAGCTGGAGAATGCAGTTATCGAGGTCAGGACTGGATACAATAAGTCCACAAATTCAAAAACCTCAAACATGGTCAAGATCAGAGAATGCATATTGAAATGCCATTTCCCAATAACTTTACTACTTGCCCCTCACCCTCATCATTCAATTACCAACAATCTCTGTCAATCAAAATTCATGTCCAATATTTATGTGTTTCAACACATCTTCACAGTATAGAGCTATAGTAAGCCTCACAATGAATCTCACAAATTGAACATCACCCAGTCACATTGCATGAACTGGACAGAAACACTTCCCTTTCCACAGGACAGAGACAGCAGCAATTATCTGGTAAAACAAAGGGAAGCTGCATTACCTCATCGCAATGGACACGATTGCTCACCATCACTGGAGTTACAGGGTTCAGACCCAGTGAAAATGACAGAGGAGTATATTTCCAAGTAAGGATGTAACGTGACTTGGAGTTGATGTTTGGATCAAAGCTGTGAAGAAGTAGAGAGCTAGATTATGCTGGCAAAACCAAAAGTGGGAGTTAGTTATTGGTGAGTAAGTATCACATGATAGTACTGTTCATGACACCTTCTAAAATTTTGCTGATGATGGAGAACAGACTCATTGGGCAACAATTAGCTGGGTTGCATTTGCCCTGATTTTTATTGACAGGATATATATATATATATATATCTTCCAACTTGTCAGCGAGATGCCAGTGTTTTAACTGTACCACAACAGCTTGATTAAAAGTGCAGCTAATTATGGGTTACAAACCTTCAGGACAACAGTCAAGATGTAGTCTAGTCGCATAGCTTTTTGGTGCCCTTATCCGTTTCTTTTTATGATGTGTTATGAATTGACTAGTTTGTGTGTTAAAGGGGATTTGAGGAGGAAGCAACATCTCTTACTTTACAGAGAGGGGATAGCGGGAGGTAACACTACCCTGGTACATTTTTCTTTTCAGGTACCCAACAACAATAATTTAGATGAGCAGTAATTGCTGTATTGAGGATGTGTTTCTAAAGGAGAGGCTGGTCACAAAACAGCCTAGTTAGGGTGAGACCATCTAGCCCTTGTCTCAGAATACTCTTCCTCTTTATCCCCTTTTTCCTTCTCCACCTGCTCTGCAGATCCTCGCTACATATTTGGTGGGATGAATTGCTCCTCTAGAGTGAGCCATATATCAAAATTGTTTGAGCACACCAATCACATTGACTACATTTTGAGTGACAGCATGTCAGTATTTAGGATACATGTGTGCATGGGTTGCATACCAGAGGTAAGAGCAAAGAGCTATGTCACCAACAAAAGCTCAATAGCCAGTAGCACTCTTTCATTTGCTATGGGGGCTCAAATTCTCGAATTCAAATGGGGCAGTGGACTGATGGCAATATGCCTTTCCTGCTGTAGAACATTTTCAGCTGTGGAAGGGTAAGAAAGCTTCAATTTAGTAGTTCTAGCATTAAGTTAGCATTACATGATCTGCCTACGAAGCATTCTTCTGGTGGGTGTTAGAAATATACATGTTAGCACCCTTACCAAAATGGCGGCCTTTGAGACTGATAGGACAAATCTGGATTGGTCGGCAAATTGTATTATATATGGGACACCCAAACAGTTGCAATGAAGCACAGTTTCATGGCCATTAAATGTTTAATTGCTGGATGCAACAAAAAATTAATCAGGTTATTGCTATGTTCTTATAAGCAGTTGGTATAAGGATGACCTCGGGTTAGCATTAGAACTTTGACAGAATGTATTCCAATAGCTGTCCTCAGTCAGATGCCTTTAATTGGGAGGACATTGGATCAAGTGTTCATTTAGGTTTAACTGCAGCAGTTCAAGCTGTCTGGATGTACTTAATGCAGTATCACTCTGAATTAATTCTGCACGAAAATCAAGTTTATCACACAAAAAGCAGTAATTCACAAATGTCTTTGCAATTGAAATTAGAATACTGTACCAGAATATGAATGGCTTCAGGCTTGCCAGGCTTAGCGATGGACAGTTTCATTCTCAGAGCAAGTAGAACTTACCATTCACAAACCTGCTGTTAATTGAAATTGCCCCTAATAATGTTTTAACTTTGTATTGTAACTGAAGTTAACAAGTTTTGGTGACTGTAGTTAATAATATGCTGAATCAGAAGTAGAAATATTGTGAATTATTTCATATTCTCCCTTGTGCTATGCTGTGAATTCCCGATATGCCAATGCAGGGAAGAGTCAACCTGTATTTGACAGTGAACAATCAACCTGTCTTCCAGAACTTTATGAGAGCCATTGTGACCACTTGGAAATTTGTCTCTGGAAGAAAATACAAATATACAAACTAGGAGCAGCGGTAGGCTATTCAAACCCTCAAGCATGTTTTTGATGCGATTATAATCTCAACTCCACATTCCTATCTTCTTGTGGTAACCTTTCGCCCCCTTGGTAATCAAGAATCTTATTATCTGAATGGAGAGAGATTCTAGAGCTCAGCAATATAGAACAATCTGGTGCATGATCTACAAAAGGCTGGTGTGCAGATATGCAAGTAATTAGGAATACTACCTTTGCCTTAAAAATATTCAGAGACTCTACTTCCGCAACCTATGAGGAAGAGCATTCCAAACACTCAGGGCCCTCCAAGAGGAAATAAAATCATCTTATCTGCATCTTAAATGGGCAATTCCATATTTTTTAATTTGTGACCCTTACTCCCAGATTTTCTACATGAGAAAGCATCATCTTTGCACTAACCTGTCAATACGCCTGGGATATTATGTATTGCAATAAAGTCCCCTCCCACTCTTCCAAAGTCTAGCCTATTCAATCTTTCTTCAGAAAATAAGCTACCTATTCCAAGTGTCAGTCCAGTAAACTATCTTTGAACTGCTTCCTATGTATTAAATCCTTTCTTAAATAAGAAAACCAATAATATACAGAGTACTCCATGCCCTATATAGCTGAAAGACAACCTCCCTACTTCATTCCTGTAGCAATATTTTGTTTGCTGTCTTAATTTTTTAAAAACTTTTATTTATACAGCACAGTAGCAGGCCCTTCTGGCCCAGTCAACCTGCGCTGCCCAATTACACTCATGTTAACCTACGAACCCATACATCTTTGGAATGTGAGAGGAAACGGAGCACCCAGAGGAAACCCACATAGTCACAGGGAGAATGTACAAACTCCTTACAGACAGCGATAGGAATCGAACCCCAATCGCTGGCGCTGTAATAGTGTTACACTAACCACTATGCTACCGTGCACCTGCAGAACACCCCTTTGAGAATCATGCAGCAGGATGCTTGGATCCCTCTGTATCTCTCACTATTTAGACAATATGCTTTTTTTTAAGTTTTCTTGCCAACACAGCCAATTTCACATTTTCCCACACTGCATAAGAAATTTATGAGAAGGACTGCAGTTACAAGGATAGATTAGACAGCATGAGTCTGTTTTCTTTAAAGAAGGCTGAAAGGAGATTTGGTTGAAGTATAAAAATTGTTGAGGGGCAGGAAAGAGTGGAGGTTATTCCCTATGGTGGCAAGGTTGTGGACTAGAGGTTACAGGAATAAAGGGGAAGAGAATTCACAATGACAAAACAAAGTTTTTTGATGTAGCATGTGACTGGAATCTGGAATGGAATGCATGCCTGCAGATGTGCTGGAGGCAGATTCCACTGTGGTCTTCAAGGGAGAATTGGACAAATACAGTATATGTTAAAGAAAATCTTACAAGGCTACAGAGAAGGAGCTAGGGTGTGCATCTAGTGAGTTGCTCTGATGCAGAGTTGGCGCAGACATTTGTACCAAATGGCCTTCCTCTGTAAACAAGCTATGCTTTTATGATTCTATATTCCATTTTGCAGATCTTTGCCCATTCATTTAACCTTCTCTTTGTAGCCTCTTTCCTACCTGCCTCTGTGTCCTTCATACCATTTGTGCCTTTATCCGAATTATTTTTATATAGTAAAATACTGATGCCTCAGCAACAATCCCTGTGGCTCACCATTCAGAACATCTTGCCAACCAGAAAAAGGACCCATTTACACCTGCTTCCTGTAACCAACTAATCTTCTATCCATGATAATATGTACTTCCTACATCATGAGCTTTTATTTTGCACAGTAACTTCTGATGTGGCACTTTATCAAATGCCTTCTTAAAATTTAAGCCAAAGTCAGAGTTTATTGTCATATGCGCAAGTACACGTATGCACAAGTGCAATGGAAAACTTACCTGCAGCAGCATCACAGGCACATAGCATCATATAAGTAGCATTCACAAGCAAAACATAAATTACACACTATTTTTACAAGAAGTAAGCATAATTAGAACAAAAAAAGTCCATTTTAGTAGAAAGTGATCAGCGTGGTCATATCCACTTGTTCCCCTTTATCCACAGCATATGTCACTTTTATTAAGTAATATTAGGAATGAAAAAATATCTGATTGTAATTTCTTTCTCTTTGATTCTTTCAAAGAGAAATTCTTTGATCCCTGAACAGCTAAGGGATAGAAATTTGTCCTTGACCTATAACATAAACATGAGAATATTGTTTTCTGTTACCAAAACTCAAACTGTATTTCAGAAGCAAAGTACAATTCCATGTTTAACTGGAGATATATACAGAGTGTGAGATTTCTCTCTCTATGTACATGTCCAGTTATCGTCTCCACTTGAAATCAGAAATGATGAGCAAATAAAAGAAAGGATATTGCAATTACAAAAGAAATCATATCTTTTGGGATGTTCCCAATTATTTCATGACAATTACTTATTTCTAAATTACATTATCCACTTATCCAATTGGACTTTTTCCCCTAGCAACATAAGAAAGACTGCTCCCATATTACGAATAGCTTAGTTTATTTATGTGGCTAAAAAAAGTTATTGCAAAACTCAATGCAAATGTATTCTTGGCTTGACAAAATTTTATTAAACCTTGACCCCAGTCAATTCAACTACTGCAGGTAATCAGCTTATCTGATTTGCAAATATAGAAGACTCATCATTGAGGTCATCTTGAGCAATTGAGTAGCAGACTGAAATGAACTGACCTTTTTATTAAGGAAGAATACTGTACATATGGCATCAGGTCTGCAGAATGACACAGACTACTGAAATAAAAGTCCACAAGAAGGCTTAGATTTAAATATATATGGAAGGGATCTAGGAATTAAAAAGTCACTTCAGAGGAATGAGGAGATATTGGAAAAATAGACATTCCTTTGTCCTTTGCGGCACACATCTAGAAATATCATTGCCAGAAATATATGAGTCAATTGTTTCACCTGCTCAGAAGGGTAAGAGATTTAAAGCACAGGCAGTCCAGCACTGAATTTTTAATTATTTAAATTCAGGATTATTGGAAAGTTGTGCAAGTCCTTCTGTCCACGCACTTAATTTTCAATAAGGTAATTCTAGCCTTGATGAAATTTAGAAAGCCAAATGGACTTACTTAAGAAAACATGTAAACACCTTGTGAAAGATCAGATGGATAGGTTGTCATCTCTAAATTGCATTTGCACAAATTATGCCAGATATGGACAAATAATGTACAAGTACAAATGGAAAACTTTTCCAAAATATGACCATGGCAAACAAGGACAGACTATAGAAACAATTGCAACCCAATGCGCAATACCTAAACATGGAGTGAATATTTTGGCCATGCTGCCCCAGATGCAATTACCCAGTTTCCACGTCTTAGTTACATCAGATAACCACACAAAAGAAAGAAACTACATGAAACAAAGCCCTGCATTCTGAGGATTTCATTAGCCCAAGTTAGGAATAAACTAATTCTTTATTTGCATTTTATTATGTAAAGATTGAGGGAAGTTAAATAATAAAAGTTTTACTGGTTGCTAAACTGGTATCAAGGAAGCTCAGACTAAATATGTTCATCATAATAATAATTATTTTCATACAAAATTAATGGTGTGGCATGTTTTACCACAGTTGCAATACAATTAGAAAATATGATGCTTTAAAAATTGGAAAGAAAAAATACAAGACAGTGATACGAGATAAGAATAGACATTTCCAATCTGAATAAGGCAGGAGCAAAGTCAAAGACAAAATGGCTGGATGGCTATCTTCCATATCATGTTTTTATTTTTTGTCTTTTAAGTGTAAAAAGATTTATTTTGTGACAACAGGGATTTACAGAAGAAATCCAAAAGGATGAAATAATAATTTAGTGCTATGCAGCTAAAATAGTTTGTATTTGTATGGATGTAAAAAAGAAAATTCTCGGAATGGAATATTATCAATCTGAAACTTTAACTTTGTTTCTCTCTCCACAGCCTGACCTGTCGAATATTTCCAGCATTTCTGTTTTTACATCAGATTTTCGATATCTTCAATTTTTGATTTTGTATTCAAATATAGATAGATAAAATTAATTAACACCTAAAGGTTTTCAACCTATTAATGCTTGAAGTAAAAGCACATGAATGGCAGACACAGAATTTGTCTCTTGCTAAATTGAATATAATAAGCAGAAGCAAATGCTAACATTTCATCTCATGAGCAAAGTTTAATGTTGTAGTTTTAAATCTGGCAGTTCCAATTAAGTAAACTAGTCTCCCTGCTCTCTTGTCAGATCTCCATTTCCTTCTTCTCTGGCCCACCCACCAAACTAACAGGTCTTCCCACTGATGTGCACAATGCAAAGCTGGCAGGTGACTTCAGCAAACTCCTAACTAGGCAGGGACTGTCCTTGAGTAGATGAAGAGGCATATTGCAGGTCTCAGGTATTGCAGCAGAACCTCATTTCACAATGTCAGTTCTCATCTGGCTGTCTTCCAAGTGCTCCATTTCTCCTTTGCCTCTGCAGGAATTTACTCAATTGCCCTCGTGCCCATGCTGGCTTCACTGTCAATGTTACAAGCTGTGCCTGTCATTACTCCTCAGAGGGAAAGACATTTAGCCCATCATATCTGTGCTAGTCTCGGCATACTTAATCAAGGCTTGAAAGACTAGCTTTGAAGGAAGGCTATATAAACTTGGCTTTAAATTTTCCTGTGTTCAGAAAATTGAGTTGATCTAATTTAAGTGCATAACTCTGAAAGAAATTCAGTTGGTACTGAAAAACTAGGGCCACAAACCTAAAAATTAGACAGACCATCCAAGAATGAAAATGTTCACAAGGGGTGATGGAAATGTAGAACTAATTCCCCAAATAGAAGTGTTTGCTGGATCAATTGAAGTTTTCATAGTTTCAATCAATAAATTTCTTTCAGAGATAGTATCAACAGATATTGATCTGAGGCAGGTAAATGGAATTACATCATGATAAGCTGATAAATGAATGGTGGAATAGATTTGAGGAGCTGAATGGACTGCTCCTATTCCTAATTTTAGAGTCATGACAGATTCTGCTTCTATCTGTATTTCAGGTGAACGATTTTCCATTTCCACAATTCTATCAGCCTAAATATTCTCTTGCTTCATTGTTCTGGTCTTAGACAAAGTTTTACAACCAATTGGATTTACACAGTACCTTCAATAAGCCACTTTGAAGTGGTAGAAAGAAAAAGCAATTCAAATAGACACAAAAAGATACTTATTCAGAAGCAAGAAAAGTTTCAGCCCAAAGAAATGAAGAAGAAATTTAAAGATAGTGTATAGGATGGAGAAGCAGGGGAGTGTGGCCTTCTGAAAATCCATATATCCAAAATACAATACAATTACTTCATCAATGAACTTCATTATTTCTTTAAAGAACTCTTGAGATTAAATGACACTAGTTTTTTTTTCACAAATCCTCATTGCCTGCCCTTAATTAACTCATGCCTTTCTAAGTATATTTTAATTTTATTGAATATTATTGCCTCTACAGATGTACCAACTTTGGATGTTAGGTGACTGGCCAATGGTTTGTTGATTTATCCCTTTCTCCTTTCATGAAATAAATAGACTTACATTAGCAACTTTGTCTTCTGGCAAAACTTGCATATCATAAGATTTTTAAAATATCGTGGCCAGAGCTGCTCCTAAATTCCTTTATCATTTCAGGAGGTCATCACGGAAGGTGCATTTTTCATTTTAAATTCTCCTAATATTTCAGGACTACTTTCTTCGCTGTAAGCAATCTTGCCCTGTATAATTAATCTTTTGTATTCTTCATTCTCATTGCCATAATATTCTGTGAAAAATACTCATTTCCACCACTCTTTTCACCTCAATAAAATGAATTTATTTTTTTAAACCTATTCAGTCTCAACCTTTCTATAAACAAAATCTTTCACATTTTGTTTATTTTCTTGTATTTCTTTTATTTTAAATTTTAATTCATATGAAATTCAAGGACATCATTGGCAAGATTAGCTTTCATTGTCCATCCTATTTGAGTTTGAGAAAGTGGCGGTTGGCTTCTGCTTTCTTGAACATCTGTAGTCTTCGTGGGGAGATACTCTCGCAGTGCAAATAGGTGATGACTTCCAGGATTCAACCCTCTGGTGATGAAGAAATGGCAGTACATGTCCAAGTCAGGATATTCTGTACTTTTAAGGGGAACTTGCAAATGGTGCTATTCTTATGTAGCTGTTTCCTTTTGCCATTTCAGTGGTAGAGCTTAGGGTTTAGGAATTGATGTCAAAGAAGAGTTGGTGAGTTGCTGCAGTAAACTTTGTGTGCCAGTGGGACAGAATGTGAATATTTAAAGTGAAAGCGATGGGATGGATGCCCCTTAAGCAGGTAGTTTTGTCATCAATGGTGTTAAGTTTCTCAAACTATACTCTGTTACGAACCAGCAACAAAAGAAACACACCATCATGTACAAGTGTTAAAAACTATTTTATTAATAACTACTTATGATAAGAAAAATAGAAGTAAAAATGTTAGATCTTAAACATTAACCCCAAAAACTAAACTCGAAGTGTGTGTGTGGCAAATTCCCAAAC
>JARFYF010000063.1:25273485-25284169 GCA_030265395.1 Rhina ancylostomus | reverse complement strand
TTCTAAAGCTGGTGGATACTGCAGGCACAGTGCACTGGTGCTGTCATGGGAGAATGTGGGGTCCTGCGGCAGAGATTGTTTAAAGAGGAAGTAAATTAAAAATCAGGGAATTAAGGGACTGTAAGAGGAAGTAAGGCCTGGGGCAAATCAACCATGATCATGCTGAATGGCTTGAGGGGCAAAGTGGCCTACTCCTGCTCTTATTTTCTTGCGCTCTTACGTAAGCAGATAGCCCTGCCGTACATGATACTACCAATCATGAGGACTGTGATGTCTGCACTCTTTCAGGGAAAGTCCTTGTGATAGTTGGAGAGGTTTTGGGAAGTCAATTTATGAGCTTCATGGAATAGTATGGCCTCTGCTTCACTACTAAAACAGTAGCATTAATGCTTTTGCCCTGGTTAAACAAATGGGAAAGGCTGGGCTCTGCTATGTTAAATTGGGGAAGGGGAGGGGTATCAAGTGGAGATGGTTGGGTGTTTTCATAGCCTGGGATTCAAATATCCTCCATGTTATCTGACCCTTATCAACCCAAACCTGAATGCTACCTGGGCCCCATCTAGAGTGGCAAAGAGCATGGAAACAGGCCCTTTGGCCCAACTTGTCCATGCCAGCCAAGATGTCTGTCTGAGCTAGTCCCATTTGTCTGTGTTTGGCTCACCATTACTATCCATATATCTGTCCAAATGTCTCTTAAACGTTATAATTGTACCTGCCTCTACCACCTCCTCTGGTAATTCGTTCCATATACCCACCACCCTCTGTGTGAAAAATTTGCCCTTAAGTCCCTTTAAAATCTTTCCCCTCTCAGCTTAAACCTAGTCCCACTGGTTTTGAACTCCCCTACCCTGGGAAAAAGACTGTGAAAATCCACCTTATTTATGTCCCTCATGACTTTATATACTTCTACAAGATCACCCCTCAGCCTCCTATACTTCACAAAGCTGTTGTGAGTAGAATTAAAGAGTGAAGTTATTGGTGAATGCCTCCACTTCTCTGATGACAGAGGGAAAGTGTTTGGTGAAGCAGCTGTGGATCGGTGATCTGAAGACATTGTTCCTATAGCAGAATCTTAAGGCTGTGGTGAGGTCAGACATCAAAGACCATAATCCTTGTTGGCAAGCAATGCCTTCAGGTCTCCTTTTGCTCTACATTGATCTGAGTTTTCAAGGCTTTCGCTGCCATACCCATACTCAAATATCGCCCTGATGTCGAGTGTAGTTACTCCCATCTCTTCGATTGTGTTCAGTTCCTGTGTCCCTCTCTGAACCCAAGCTGAAATCGTAGCATAGTCACACTACAGAAGGAGGCTATTCAGCCCATTAAAGTATACTTCATTCACTAATTTGCGTGTGGGGCTTGTTCCTTTCTCCGTTCATTTGTTACAAGCCTTAGTCTAATTGCTTTCTAAAAACTAAAATTGGATTTCCTCCCTCCATCCCCTCAGGCAGTGAGTTCCAGGTCATAATTACTCTCACTTTCTCTACTCACCTTAGCTTCTTTTACTAATCAGTGTAACACTAATCAGTCCCTGGCTCTCAATCCTACTACCAGTATTTTTTATTTCACATTTAATGATTCACCTCTCAATCCTACTACCAGTATTTTTTATTTCACATTTAATGATTCACCTTGTAACCCCTTCACTTGCTCTTAAGAAAGCCAACCTTAGCTTTTCCAGTCTGTTCGGAAATCATCCTTGGGATCATTCTAATTAATGTTTTCTCACTCTCTCCAAGGCCTTCACCTCTTTCCTAAAGGACAGCACCCAAAATTATACACAGTTAATGTGAACTATTATTTTATAAGGGTTCAATATTTTGTTTGTTATCTTTATCAACAATTTGGATGAAAATGTAGAAGGCACGGTTAGTAAGTTTGGAGATGACACTAAAATAGGTGGTGTCATTGACAGTGAAGAAGATTATCACGAATTATAGAGGGATCTTGACCAGCTGACTAAGTGGGCCAATGAATGGCAAATGAAGTTTAATTCAGATAATTGCTAGGTGTGACATTTTGGGAAGTCAAATCAAGGTAGGACTTTCACAATGAATGGCAGGGCCTTGGGGAGCGCTGTTTAACAGAGGGACTAAGGAGTACAAGTACACAGTTCCCTGAAAGTGGCGTCACAGGGTAAACAGGGTGGGGAAGAATGCTTTTGATACATTGGCCTTCATCAATCAAGGCATTGAGTATTGAAGTTTGGATATTATTTTGCAGTTTTACAAGACCTTAGCGAGACTGCACTCGTAGTATTGTGTTCAGTTTTGGTCACCTGGCTATAGGAAAGATGTTATTAAGCTGGAAAAAGTGCAAAAAGATTTACAAAGATGTTCCCAGGACTCGAGGGACTGGGTTATAGGGAGGTTGGGCAAGCTAGGACTTTATTCTCTGTAGCTGGGACACTTTATACTGTCATTGTTTTTCACCGGTACTACAACAATACACTCTGTACCAGCTGACTGTAACTGCACTGTGTAACGAATTGACCTGTATGATCGGTTTGTAAGACAAGCTTTTCACTATACCTCAGTACAAGTGACAATAATAAACCAATACCTTCCATCAGAATTGGAATATAATAGACATGAATACTATTTGAACAAATAAAGAAAATGACAAAGAAAATGGTCTGTGATGTGAGTGGATGGCAGGAATGAATTAAAGGCAAAAGAAAAAAATAACTAATACTTTTTAAAATATTCCTATAAAGTTATTTGGGTTGCACAAAATTGAGTACTTTATGCACTGCACCCTTTTCCCTACAATCCATGATGTAGAAATAATGATTTTTTGTGAAAGTCATTATGTCTGCCTCTCATTAAAAACAATACCCACAAAATATAGTCTTTTGAATATAAAAAAAGGGGGATTGAGGGGACTTTGTTAAAGAAATTGATTGAAACACGAGGAAATTTACAAATGAAAACACCTAAGATGGAACTATGGGCAAGTGGCTTTAGTTAGGGACAAGATATACATGGCAGAATATTAGATAGCGGAATTTATTGTCTGGAGGATAGGTGATGAACGGGGAATTGGTTTGATCCTGAAGGTGACAAAGGCACCAAGAGAGTTCAAATGTAGATGTAAATGAGAAGGAAGACTGGCAATTTCAAAGAACTGGAAATACAGTAGGTTGACTCTTTGTTGGCTATATGGTAAGATTTAAAAATCCACACTGGATCATACAGGATGGTAAAACTGCAAATGATCTCAATCAAGCTGGAACTCTGGCCAGAGAGAAAATTGTAATCATATCAGGGCATCACAGTTCCTGGATGTAGCCAAAGGTTATAGATGCACTCCCACAAACACAAGTATATTATTCCCCAGGCTGGAAGACTAGTCCTGTACACAATATTTCTCACAAGGGCCCTATATAATTACATTATCATGAATGGAGAAAACAGTGCATTAAAGCATTGAAATGATAACATTTTGTAATGTTGCCAGTAATATATGGCATCAGTTAATCATGTTTTGCTGCACTTTGCATCATGGCCTGATCAGTAGTTATTTTTAATGGGGTGGTCTACCATATTTTGCATTTTTGCTGCCTTCCTGAATCCCAAAAATTGCAATGATGATGAGTTCCCTTTATTATGTTTGGTAAGTAATTCCAGGACTTGGACCTCACAAACATGAAGGAACAGCAAATTACATCTAAACCATGATAACTTGCAACTTGGTGTGGAACTTCGAAGAGATAGTGATCTGAAATTTTGACAGCCTTTTCCTTTTGGATGATAGTAGTCGCAGAAAGAATGTTAAAATGGAGACCTTAGTAGGCTGTTCTAGTGCAATTGGCAGATTGTAGATATGGTAGCTACAGTTTTAGAAGAGGTACATATCGAGTTCAGTAGCAGAAATACTAATCAAGCGAATTCATTTGAACTCCATGCAATTATACTGATGGGTTAATTGGTGGAAAGAGTTAATTGCTGTTATCAATTACGGAGAGCATTCTTGTATGGCTCACTCACAAACAGTGGCAGGTAGTCTTCCTAAAGGAAGACCCTGGATATGGTAACCACTGAAACCAGGTGTTTCTTTGTATTATTTCTTTGAGTATGCCCTTTCCCATCTCCTTCACCGTTTAGCAGGGCATGTTTATCAGAGGATAACCAATACTAATCAGCAATAGAAGGAAAATAAATGTTGTTAGAATGAATTGCAAACTAATAACATCAATAATTTCATATTATGTCATAATTCACGGTTTTACAAACATCATCTGAATCAGCAAATGTGTCATATATTGTGATCAGACAAGACCAACTTAGATTTTTTTTTACTGATGGTGATTTTATTCCACTTTCAGTAAGACTTTATTATTTGTACGCATCATGAACTGAAATCCTGTTCTAGCACTTGATATGAGTTGCAATGACATCAAGTTTTATTTGACTGAATGTTATAAAGGAATCAAATACCTTGTGAATAATATAAACCTTTATTTTCCCCCCTAAACAGTATATATTTCATACGATTCTTCAATTTGATAAGGTTTGAGTTTGACAGCAGTTGCAAAGATACATCAAGGGTGTAATTTTCATGCTTTTAACTGAGATGAGTGCATTTAATTTTTTTAAGAAGCAAAACTGTTGCAGTCATCTGATCACTTCAGGGCTAAAGTTCTGGCAAAGAATCATGGTCATAAACAGTCAGATATGCATCTTGTCATTTTGCTCAATGGTCAGAGAACATGCTAGCTCCAGGCAACTCTATGAATAAGACTACCAGTACTCCAGTATAAATGTCAGCAACATGTCTTACTGCATTCTGAGCAGCCACAGGGGATCTGGGATATAACACAAGGCAGTGGGGGGAATGCATCAACATCTAACTATACATTGCACTAAGATTTAATGGAAATTATGGTTTTTAAAACATTCTAAATTGTATACCTCAGCTTTTGTTTGATCTTATGTGTAGCATTCAGCAATTGATGCCTGTTAATAGAGCAGGGGACTGTAATTGATGGAGATATTTCTTTATAGGAAAGATTTTCTTAGACACCAATTGATTCCTGAAGTATTTAAATCAGTGCAGATTAGCTTTGTTTAATGGAGATAGCCTGATAAATGAGATGATTCTGTTTCCACCAGTGTATTCTGATTAACCAGCTTCACATGAATCAATCACATCAGAGTCATATAAAGCATATAAAGCACATGTTTGAGAATTACCATGCTTGCTTTATTGTGATGTTGGGAGAGATAATCTTTGGAAATATACAAGGAAAACCTGGAGAACTTGCATTGTTAGGTTTTTTTTGAGTTGCTGCCACAACTAATGCACTACAGTAAGATAAATAGGTACTTTTGTTATTTATTTATACGTGTCATTAACCAAAATAATGGTTTGGATTTGGCAGTAGTAATGACAGCTGTCATTACATCAGGAAACTGCCTGCAACTTCTGAATTCCCATGCATGCATTGTTTAACACAAAAATTCTGAGGACGCTGTTCGTGATTCAATTCTTCTCCAAAGGCTAGGTGTTTGCAGCTTTCTCCCAAGCAGACAAGAAATTAATTTGAAATGAATTTAAGCCAGTTAAAGATTTGCTAGAAAAAGACCTTGAAAAACTTGTTTTGTTCAATGAGATCCATGAAAAGTATTGCTTGTTAAACTATCAGCCTCTAACAGCCTCATTTTGTATATGTACATTCTAATCCCCTCATACAAAAACTTCAAATTAATTTTATTTTAAAATTCCTTATTTTCTTGCATTTTAATGATATTTCAACTCCCCAACCCTTATGTATTTGTTCCTTTTTAGTATTCTATAGAATATAAAAAGTTAACTAAAATAATTTAAAAGAATTAAAAAATGTCCCTTTTTGCTTTCTGCATTGCTATTTATTCTTTAATTTGATTATCTGCTGAGCCAGCTCAAAGGCATCAATGCTACTGGATGCCTTGGACCTTATTGAATTGATACCGGACAGTATCAGAAAAGGACAGTGATCAAAATAAACATATGGATCTATTTCCTAAAAGTAACCTAAACTCTAGAAGTAGAGTTTTTACAAGGATCTTATTTCAATTTTTATTAATGATCATGATTATCTCTTCAGCTCAGGTGAAGGAAGCCTCAAAGCATAGCAAAGTAACAATGTGCATCAAGTGATAGATAGGGTTAGAATTTCTCAAGTTTAACAGATAAAGACCTGAAAAACACACCCAAAGACCTATTGGAAAATATTTTTTCTTATTTCTTTTAACATCAATAGAACTATACATTGGCAATATATTTCACCATGATAACAATGCACTTAGCTTTGAGAAAGCAGATTTCAAAGGGCAGATATTGTACACTGGTAAATTGGTTTATTATTGTCACATGTACTGAGGTACAATGAAAAATCTTTGTAATGCATGCCATCCATACAGATCATTTCATTACAAAGTGCATTGAAGTAGTGCAGGGGAAAGCAATAACAGAATGCAGAATAAAGTGTTCCAGTTACAGACAAAATGCAGTACAGGCAGACAATAAGGTGCAAAGCCATCTTAGAATCATAGAATTTAGATTTAAAAGAATAGAAGTAATGAATAAATCTGCAGAGAGTGGCTTGTAATGCGTCACCATGCTCCAGCACCATTGATCTTCTATTAATGTTAATTAAAGTTATAGAAAACAAACCGCTTGCCACCATTTTGAATAAGGATTGCAGCAGCCGTGGTTGGCATAATACTGATTACAGAGAAACCACAATTATTCGTTGATATGTAATAGATCTAACCGGAGTAACTTGGGTGAAAGAAAACACAGTATATTAAAAAAAAATGGTAGCAATGGATGACTTTAAATGTGCAGGTATTATTCTCAGCACCAACTTGCATGCAGGAAGTGAAAGCTAATGCATTTGTCTAATTTTTTTTAAACACTTTAAAATACTTTTAAAATTTCAAATACTTCTAATTTTGCCAAACAATAACTGAAAAAACACCCCGAACTAAACAGTTAGTTGAGTTTTCTTAAAAATATCTAATTAATAAAGCAACACCAAAATCTGCCACTGTCAAATTCTAGTTAAAAGTTCTGGTGATCTCCTGCCAAAATTTACAAAGTTAATGTATTTATGAGAAAAAGGATTGTGTGTTTCATTAACTGGTTGAGCAATAGGTATTGTGATTGTTTCATCCACCCAACCCTATCAAAGAAAAGCTTAAACCATTATGGTGGCTGGACTTCATTGCCAATATGGCCAGAGTATGGATGTTACAAGTGCAAAAAGTGCACTCCAAAATTCAGGTAGGAAATCACCCAGTCCTAAAGGTAAACATTCTGATTCCGAGATGATCCTTTACAATTGAGTTGAATGGAGGGAGTGGAATGGGGTGGAGAGGGTATGGTGAGGGAGGTGACAATATGGCAGGGCAAATTGAATATGTTGCTCAATAACCTGGAGGAAGCAGCAGGCCTACTAATGATGCATCCACACAAATAAAAGATTTCCCGTATGTTTGAAATGCACATTGTACCAGAGACCAGTGCTTGAGGTCTAAACGGTCGACACCCCTTATACTTGTTGCACAAATTGAAATTAAGAGAGCAATGCTGACCATCCACCTAACTCCTCACAGCTGAGATGGTTTGATGTCAGGTCAATAATGAGTAAGACATGGTTTGGGGAAAAATAAATTCAATTCTCCTATTACCCCACTTTCCAGAATCAATGGATCAGAAGCCATATTAAAATTACTCCCACATATTCAACCGATTCAGTCACACAGAGAATATTTTGCACATTTATTGATTTTCTTTAATTTTAAATCCATAAAATCACCTGAAAAAATCTAATAGATAAAGATTTTACAAAAGCTTTAAATGGGCAAAAATATCTATACTGTGACCATTTATATTTACATGTGTTAATTAGATCTAATTAAAAATCATTAAACCTTAACAATGTAACAATTAAACCCTTTATGGCTTCATAATGTTAAAGCCTTCAGTTTATTGGGTAAAGTCCATTTTCAAATTAAACTAATTTGCATGCAAATTAATTGCAATATGTTATTATCATGAGAAAACAGAATGCTTTGATTGACAAAGATGTGAAACAGGTTTTGAGAGTTATTAGTGGGGGACAAATACATTCCTGAAAAGTTTTCTGAAATTACAACATCAAAATGTGGAACAGAGTTCAAAGCTGATATTGGGCAAAAGGGTGTCCAGCTTAAGTAATGGAAGGATGGGCAGCATTCCTGTCTTGATAGGCAGTTGCCTCAGCAAGGACACACCAAATGTCCTTTGAATAAGATGTTTCACTATCCATCTGCATAGTACAAGGGTTTCACTAGTCATCACAAATTGCAATCTGTCATTTAAGCATTCAAAATAAAACAGTATTTTTATTAAGTAAACAGCTGAGCATAATTCAAACTTTGATGCTAGCAGATTTTTCACTAGTCATCCCAACAACATCCACTTAAGATTAAAAACTAATAATCCATTTGCTTTGCACAGAACAAAATCATTTGATTACATTGTTCATTTGAAAAGAAAATGCTTCCACAAGTCATAGAGCTAGTAATTATTTTTATACATCTGGCTAAAGTCATAGGGAGCCGAACCATGTCAAAAGACAAATAGACATACATTATAAGAATATAGTACTCAAAATCTGTGGAGTAAATTAGACTACAAAAAATTACTTTAGATCAGCTATAATGTAATTTGTATATGCCATTAAGAGCCTAGCACTTTCAAAGTGCTCAACAATTTGTGATAATTCTTAAATAATGACGACAATTAAAGCTGTAGAAAGTCTCCCCACAAATGCATCTACTCATGGTTCTTGATGTGCCTCAAGTGGTCAGAAGAGAACAATGTACAGGATTGTTCAAAATTTATTAAAAAGATCTGATAATAAATGGGTTGGACATGGAGGATAAACGACAGGGCTACAGTTTAATGAAAATAAACTGAGTGATGTCAGATGCTTAATAGGAAAAATGAGCTATGCTGAGACTGCCTCACAGGCTGTTTTTATTTCCAGTTATTTTCTCTTTTGTTTCATTTCACTTAATTTGTTTTGGTGGTGTTGGTTGGGCCTATTCTTCACTGGCTTAGGACATCCAAAGAGTTTTTCTGTAAAATTTGATACTTCTGAAGCATAGTCATTGCTCTTGTCTCGGAAGCACGCAAGCTAATTTGTACACAGAAAGGTACCACAAACTGCGTTCATAAAATAACCAATTAATCTGCTTTAATGATGTTGGTTAAGCAAAAAAACAATGGCTAGGGCATTCAAAGAAGTTCTCGGTGACTTTTTATACTGTCCTATGGGATCTTTGGTGTCCTGTTGAGGACCAATTTCAGCTGGATCATATCAAACTCTGGTCACACACAATTCAATACTGGGGATCGGCAATAATCCGAGCATGCAGCATCTACTGATTTGGATTACAGCTGTTGTAGAGTCAGACAGTGGTTATGCAAAATCTTGTTGTTCCTATGCAGTCTAATCCTTGCCTAGATGGAGCTCTGATCTCTCCACATGGAGCTTAAAGGAACAGTAATATGCCACTAGGGTGCATCTGAATGTCCTCAAACAACAGAGGGATGCCATTCATGAGCAGATACTCTCATTTAGAGTAGAGATTTGGGATGAAAGAACTCATCTCTCTTCCGCGAGAGCTGTGACATGCTATACACCACCTAACTACAAACGTATTCAATCCTCTTTATAGTCTACATTGTAAGAAATGACTCCAAGAAGACTGAAGACTGCAGTGAATAGACATCTTTGATTCAGAGTGAGAGCTGGCTCCACTCCAGGTCTGGAGGTTGAAATAGTTGAAAACCAGTTGGTTGCCAGCAGATCATTACACTGTTGTGTTCCTGGTCCCGAGGTGTCATCTGGTGTGCAGGATCAGGAAACTGATGTCGAAACCAAGCCATTTCTTACCCTATCCTCTTCAGTAGTGACATGCCCATACATGTCTCACAGCTACCCCTTCCAGACTGCTCCCTTATTTGACCCTGGGCAGCAGTTGAAATGAAACTGGCCTAAGTCGGACAAGAGCTTTTCCTAGGTCATCAAAGGGCAAGGGTGCACCTTCCAGGCACTACAAAAGGAAACACTGTGATGTAATGATAGGACTGCAAGTCCCACATAACAGGTGATGAAGTAGGAAAGGCTGTTAAATTTCATCTCCCAATGTAATGATCATCAATTTTGGTATTATTTGATTTTTTTGTTGTTATAAACAATTCTGAACACATCATCGCTTTTGAAAGGTATCCTTATTTAAGTCAAATCACATGTTTTATTGTGCTGAGGTAGGTGACACAGGTATAGCTACTGTTTGCTGCACACCCAGCCGTGACTCAACTAGAAAGGTTACTAATGGCATGCTGGCAATGGTATCACCCTTGAGGCACCCACTGAATGAGTAAGTCAGCATCAAAATACTGGAGAAAGCAATCCCTGTAAGTTTTAGCATAAGCTGTAGTCTTGAAAGGTGACTGAGCATCTCTCAGCAAGTTTTTAAACTGCTCATTTGGGTCTCCTGATGTCAGCAGCATCCATTTAAATAGTGATAAAGGCAACAAAGTAGCATGATGTGCTCCTAATTGTGCTGAGAAAGTTTCAAGGTTGCAGGTTGCAAGTTCAAACTCCAACTTCCGTCAGTAAGGAAGAAAATGAGCACAGAGTGAA
>JARFYF010000063.1:25254207-25270202 GCA_030265395.1 Rhina ancylostomus | reverse complement strand
GGATTAAGTTGCATGTAAAATCCTCAGTACATAAAGAATATGAAAGCTAACAGCACCCATTAAAGACTGGGTTGCTGCCTGGCATGAGGACACAAAAATACATTGTAATATTTGAAAAAATGAGACCTCAGTAGGGCACAGATCAAAGGGCTGTATGATGGATTTAAAAGTTATTAATGGGTGGGATATGGTAAATGGAAACAAATCAGCAGTTGGAGGGTGAAGAATGAGGAGCCATTGATGCAAAATGAAATGTAATATATTTTAAACTTAAGGCAGAATAAACTTCTTTGCCTGAAGTTCTGAGGCTATGCAATTTACCAATAGGATTAAAGTTACAGTCTTAGCTTTATTTTCACAGACACTGGGAGCTGGAGGCACAAAGGCCCCAAAAGCAATGTGAGGAAATCAGTGTGGCATAGTTGATTTTTTTTTAAGTTAGTAACTGCAATATTAAATAGTTTCTGGATTTCCTTCTCTTCTTTCTCTACTTGCAGGAAGAGAGCAAGGAACAGAAATCTTGTAACTAACGGTTACAGAGGACATGTTGCTGACAATCAGTGATCTTGGTAGTAGAAAAGTAGGCAAGAAAGCACATAGATGACATTTTTCTTATTTGCAGAATGTGAGAATTGCTGGCAGGTCAACTTTTATTGCCCATCCCTTAATGCCCTTGAGAAGGCAGAGGTGAAACGTCTTCTTGAACTTTTGCTATCTTTCTGATATAGACTCTCCTGCAACATTGCTGAGGAAGGATTTACAGGCTTCAAGTACAACAAAATGTGTGGAGATATATTTCCAAGTCAGGATGATTCTTAACTTGGAGTGGAACCTGAATATGATAGTGTTCCTTTGTGCAAGCTACCCTTGTTCTTCTTCAAGGTAGATTTCGTGCATCTAGGAGGTCCTATTGGAGTAGAGTTGGCAAGTACCTGCAGTACATTTTGAGGATGGTACAAACTGCAGTCATGATGCAGCAATGGTGGAGGGTATGAATGTTTAGGATTGTGAATGGCTGCTTTGATCTAAATGGCATTGGGCTTTGAGTGCTTTTGAAGTTGCACTCATCTGGGGAAATCAGAGGTATTCCATCAAATTCTGACATGTAAATGTGGATTGGGGGGGCGGGGGTAGAGGGATTTGGAGAGACAGGAGTTCAGTCATGGGTCAAAGGGTAGCCAGGTTCTTAATATGTTAATGATAACCCCAAGATATTAATGGTGGGTAATCTGGCAATGTAATGCCATTGATTGTCAAGGATTGGTAGACTCCCTTTTGGTGGAGATGGTGATTACTCCGGACTTGTATTCTGCAGATGATACTTGATAGGTTGGGCCTGAATGTTGTCCAGGGCTTCAAGCATGCAGGCAGGGTCTGCTTCATTTTCTGAAGAGATGCAAATGGAATTGGCCAATGAGGAATCTCATTGAGGAAGCAGCTGAAGATAATGTTTGGGCTTAAGAAAGTGACACAAGGAACTCTTGTTGTCTCGGGATAGAAATGATTGCCCCCCCCCCCCAAAACCATATTTCCTTCCTTTGTGTGAGGAGTGACTCTAGCTGGTGAAGAAGTTTTCCCATGACTCCAATTGATTGCTGGTTTATCAATAGATGCCACTAATGGCGGCTGATTTGCTGAATATTTCTAGCATTTTCTGTTTTTATTTAAAATTTCCAACTTTAATCTTCTTAATGACAGACTTGATCAAAAGATGCCTTGATTTAAAGTGCAATCATTTTCACCTTGCCTCTGGAGTTCAGCTCTTAGGGCAGCACAGTGGCATAGCTTGAACAGCCATTGCTGCACAGCACCGGAGATCTGGTTCATCCCTGCCCATTCTCTCTATGACCCCTGGGTACTCCAGTTTCCTCCTGCATCTCAAAGGCATACAGGTTAGTAGGTTAATTGGCCACTGTAATTTGCCCCTACTTTGTGGGTGAGTGGTAGAATCTGTGGGGAGTTGATGAGAATATGGGGAGAATAAAAAACAAGGGATTAACACCGTATTAATATAAAATGGGTGGCTGATTGTCAGCATGTACCTGTTGGGCCAAAGGAACAGTTTCCCTGCTCTATCTCTCTATGACTCTATTGAGTATGTTTGGACCAGGATGCATTGAGGTGTGGATGAAGCGGTCACTCAGCATCAATGAACAATTGGCAAGTAAGTGTTGTGTGACACTGCTGATAACACTATTTTGGTATCAGTATGTATGGGCATATTTTACAGTCTTCAAGGTTCCTAACTGCATTGGTTTCCTTGCTTAATTCCAAGAAATTTCAAAAATGCATTGACCACAACTAATTTGCAAAAGCCATGTTAGTATGCTCAATTAATATATTCAAATGGACTACATTAGTTTGCAAATGGATTTGCTTGTATGCTGCTTAATATGCTGGAATTAACTATGGAAGTCAGCTTCCCCAGTTTAAACCCCGACCTGTTTTCAAAACAATGCAATCCAGTCCATTCAAAACTATCCAATGTCAATAATCGATCAAAGAAAAAGTTTGCGTGAATACAGGAGTGGAAAACAGAAGTTATTCATGTGGAAAAAAAGCTAGTCATGTGAGAAATAGATGCCACCATACACAGTTTGGGTCAAATATCTTATTTCCTATTGAATTCTCTTTTGTACTTTGCAAATAAGTGCTGAAAATGTTTCAGCGGATTTTGTATGGCATTTTGCTATTAATGTGCATTGGACCTGATCCACACATTGCACCCTAAATAACATTAAGGTAGATTTATCCACAAAACAAATTGCATTTGTTGGTCTCCATGGAATTGATCAAAACAAACTAAACCATAAAGCATGTGTAGTTGGAACTGGTTAACTATCAGACATCAATATTTTGGGGTTGTTGAATTTAACTCTCGACTTCTCAAAGCTGGGAAAAAACTGCAAAATCTAAATAGAATTTTAACTGGCAGTGAATTTTGGATGTTAGGGTGCCTTCCCTCCATCCATCATCAATTCAAACCATCTTGGATTAGAATCTAATTGAATACTTAAGCCACGAGGAGCCATAGAAGGATCTTGATTTGACTTTAGATAATGAATACAAGAAGAAGGAATACAAATTCTCTGACCAATCCCTGAGTACTTATGCAGCCTTTGGAGAAAAAAACTATGGAAGAAAGCACTGATTAGCATCAAAATACCACAAAAAGGATAATCAAAAGTAGAGAGCAGGATGACCAGATTCTTTATTTTTACAACAGGGCGAAGCTGTATTTAAATGCAATAAAATATTAAAATTCTTACTCTTTTTAAGTATCAGAGTAATCAGTGTGGCTGCAGATATGCAACTTGCATGAATTATTGTTGTAAAAATAGTCCACGACTTGCATCTCTGAAGCATTCTTTCTCTGCAGAGACTGCTTGTTCATTCTTCAAAGCTCTGAACAAAAATCACTCAATTCTCAAGGTCAAATACATACTCATGCATATTCAAACATTTTAAGGAATTGATTTTTAAAATAAAATATTTCCCTTAGTTTTGGAGGAAGTGCCAGGAATATTGATCTGTTTGAGGTGAGGCCACTTATATTTAACTGGGAAACTGTGGTGCACTACCGCTGAAGGTTTGCAAATGAATGTGGACATATTGCAGACACACACAAATGCCTTTGACAATCAAATACCTTCAGCACAATTGTCAGGACCCATTATAAAAGCCATGCAATCACAAGGCTTAAAGAGACTGGCTGCATTTTACATGGTGTTAACCCTTTCCCACTCCCACTCCAAATGGCTGAAAGCAGTAATCACAAATCTCCACAAAATGACAGGATGTATTTTATAGGAGCTGCATAGTTTCAATATCATCATATTGCTTTCTCTGGATACTATGTCTTGAATTATATGAGATAGCAGGCTTTATAATAATTGCTATTAAATTTTAAGAAAAGGTTTTGATCAAATTGTAATCAAGGGTTAATAACGTAAAATGTTGTAGATATTGGAAACTCAACATAACAGAAAATGATGAACTTAGCAGTTCAGTCAAAATCTGTGGAGATGGAAAGAGAATTTCATCAAGGATTTTACTGTATTTTTTACAAGATTCTCAAGTAAGCTGTTTGAGAAATGGGGTAAAAGCTTACCTAAGTGAGAAAGAAATGTCACAGTATTAGGCAACTGACAAACATCAATGTATTGGCAAGTACTGGATAAACAGTTAATGCTCATACATTTAAACTTTTCATCTTTCCTATTAGGCTTGTACTTCCTTGTACACAAAATATGGCTTCACAACAAAACATGAAAAGGCCAAATGTCTCTTCATGGAGAAAAGTGTCTCTCTGCATCCTATGCAGCTGGAAGGTCAACTTATTGCATTAATGCAGACTACTTAATTTTCAAATAGTAATTACACTCCCAAGTGCACATCACCTAGTGGGCAGGGAATAAAATATTGCAACTCCTTTTCAAGGTCTACTGTACTTGGAAAGGAAGCATTAGTTTCACTAGAACGTGACTGCTCTGTGGAGAAACTAGGTCTTTTTTGAAGGTACCAAAATGGTACCACAGCTTTAAGAATAAAACAACTGGAAAATAGAAGATTCAAAAGATGGGGCAGGTAGAAAAAGATGTCTACATGAGCAGTGAGATCCTCGCTCACAGAAAAGAGCTTGGTTGTGATGTTCAAAATGATGGAGCACAGGCTTTTTGGCACTTAGGGGCACCCTTCAAATAAAGCTATTAACAAGGAAGCATGGTGGAAAAGACCATCAGCCACTAGAGTTTGCCATGTCCATAGTCTATAGCAGCAAATAAGAGAATTGTCGGGACTGAGGTGCAATGTCAGGATAGGTTGAACATTCTAAATATAACTGTTCTGTGCTTGCATCAAGCTCTAAGCTCATATTATGATACATTACCAGCAGTACCAACCACAAATCCCTGACTCGGGCTTACATCCCAAACTACTATATTCATAAAACTGCAAATTCAAACTTAGTTTTGGTGTAGGAATGATGTAGCTCCAGTGCAAAGTGACCAAAAGTCAAATGCAAAGTAGCTGTATCAGTTAAGTCTCTTCTGAAATACAAGCTAAACTCCAAAGTAGTGCATGTATGCTAATGATAGGATAACAAGGGCAAGGACTGTTGTAGTAAAATGTGTGGGAAGTGAACTATTTATGGTAGATTTATAGCTGACCCAAGTTAAGCTTGTAGAAAATGAGGTTAAGCCACTTGCATAAGTTGTCAGACTAGGAATTGGTTGAATTCTGAGGTTCTGAATATCCATAAACTTTGTCTGAAAAATAATTGAAATAAAATGCCATGATGTTGAGAAAGAATTGTGCAAGCAGATTTCCTGCAGCTTCAATCATTTTCTTCCCAGCTTTCTTTCATGGGGTTTCAGTGGGCATTCCTCTTTACGTCCTTATAATGATGCAGAACAGGAGCATTAAGAAATGGTATGACTAAGCAGAGCAAAGCTACACCAAAGAAAAATACTACTAATTTTCAGGAATCTTCCACCCATCTACAAACTAAGTCAGTCTCTGAAAATGTCTCAGAAAGATTTGTTTGAGAAAGCACACAGTGAATAAGTATTCTACATTCCATACGAAGAGGGAAGAATCATATGGAAGAAGTATTTTACCCCAGCTACACTAGTGAGGTAATTAAACTTCTTCCTGCACTGGAACTGGTCTCTGGTATTTGAGGAGCCATTGGGCTTATAATTCTAGAAGGCACTTCAGGTTCCTGATCTCAAACTGTTAATTCATCAATTACAAAGTTCTGCTTTTAATATTGCTCCACCCCTTTGAGGAAGTTCTGTATCAAGTCTCTGTCCTGCCTTCAGATATTTAAGCTCTTTCCTCATATATTCACTTCTGAGCCTTCAGGAACTTTCCCCTTCCCTCAATTCTAGATAGTCCTCCAGGCATTTTCTGCCCACCTAAAAGAATGGTGGCTATTTATACTGTTGTTTGTCACATTCCTCTCTAAGCAATCAAATGCCAGAGCCTAATTTCTACCCTTTAAATGATTTTTGTCTAAACTCAGTTTATTGGAATTTTTTTTCAGGTTGCACATCTCTTGATATTCAAATTTGTATACTCTGCATAACATGAATTTTCACAATATTTGAAATTCAAGCAGATCTGTGAGATCAGTTGCATTGTACTTGGCTGCTGACCATTCACTCAAAACCATTTCAGAATATCATCACAAAACATTTATTAAACTTTCATAAAATCCTGATACAATGGGATTCTGCCTGACCTGCCAAGTTTCCTGTTCTAATTTCAGAAATCTCTGTGTATTTGCACTTTAATGACCAATTTCTTCCCCTAAACTGCACAAGAGCAATTTCAAATCTCAGAGTAAAATGTTCAATATTTTTGGAATGGACAACATCAGTTTCTTTCACCATATTCAAGTACTCTTCATTGGAGCAAAGTTACAGCAAAAAAAAATCAAACAAAGGCACACTTAGAGGTAAGAATAACGTCAGGACTTCATTCAAATATTTTAATTGTTTTTATGATTTGAGCATGGGCCAGTTTCTCAATCCAAAGGGATGGCCACAGTTTGGTGTGGGACTGGTGTGAACAGATACATGTATAGCAGAAAGGAATTATCAATAACTGTAGCTCTGGCAGTCAGTTATAGCAACTGGTATCCAGTATGCAAAGAAATGTATAGTATTCAAAGACCATATACCATACAAACTTAGTTTTCTTTTAAGCGGGTAGTCTTACTTCTTCTTAGGGAGTCCCTTGGGATTGAAGAAGACTTGCTTCTACTTTGGTTTTGTGGATTCTTAAGTGACTGATGGGACCATTATAGGAAACACAGATTGTACCTCAGCATTGTTGGAGATCCAGATAATGTCCTAGGTCCTTTTATTACTTGGTATAGAGAATAAACAAGAAATGGATAAATATAATAAATTCTCCTTCCAAAACATTATGAATGAATTAGTTCCTGGGTTCTTTGATTCAAGAACATAATCACTTAACTATGATGCAAATATCCTGTTTAAAAATAAAACAATCTGTCCATAAACAATCTGAGGTTGCATTTCTAATTGCTTATGTTCCTCCTCTATCTTGTATATGACACATACTAACTTCCATTTTTGCAGATAAAAGAATGCATGTTACCAGATACTACATTTAATGGAGAAATGTGCAAAGTTTCAATCTAAAACAAAACTTATATAATAATAAAAAAGCTCCTTCATCTGCCACAACTTCTGTGCTCAGAAATGACTCCCAAGAGTCATAATGGGGCACATAAAATATAGGCAGATGGGCAGAAATATCTGCATTTTCTTTCATTTAATTTGGAATTGCTGGAGTTACTATGAAGGCAGTTTTTGTACATTAAATTACTTATTGAAGGTTGTATATAAGTCTCCTTTGAAGCCATCTATGTCTAATTGATCTGGAAATTAGATAGGGTAAAAAAGAATTTACCATATGCAACTGATGGTACCTGACCCCCCCAAAACATCTTAGCACCTCCTTATCTGCACTAACTGTAATAATTAATTAACTGCATTTGCTGTAATAATTGCTGCCACTGTTTTCAGTCATGGGTGTTTTAAAGCTCTAAATTCAGATTACCTTAAATCAGATGTATACTGCGAGATTCTCCCAGATTTTGGTTTTCCAGGGAAACTTCAAATTTGTCGCTGATGTTAAAATCAGCTGTGAAAGTTATGCCAAAAACCATGTCTGATTGTTTAATTCAACAACTTCATTACTTATCAACTTGCTCAAGCTTGCTGCTGATCTCTGAACAGCATTTTCATTTTTCACATTCTGAACAGCACTTTCATTTTTCACATGCCCTGGTGAGAAATTCAGAGACAAAGCTGGCTCCAACACCAGTGGTAAGGCCTTCTGCACGAATCTAATCACGAGGGGCTCAGACCAATATCTAGGCAGAAAATTGCTGGGAAAAAAAACTTCGACAGCTAGCCAGAGACTAACCAGTGGTTTTGATACATCTTTGTGTTGTTCTTTGGTGAATGTCTCTGATCATTCTCTGATCATTCTAAATCTGAAAAAATTCTAAAAATTATTAAAAATTCAAGAAAAAATGTAATTAAAACTATTCAAATAAACTCAAACAATTAAAATATCAAAAACATTTAACCTAATCCTGTGCAGCCTTTCTCCAGCATTCAAATCAGTGGAGGGCTCCTGATATTAGCAGAGGTTCTAAATATGCTGGAACTGCAAGGCTAAAGGTACCAAGATCTAAACTGTCACCTTCAGCACTTCAACCAGGTCATTATATGGTCTGTGGCCCTTGCGGCATCTGGGGCTTTCAGGAATTTCTTCACACTGATGTGAACTGAATTTGTCGAAAACTGACTTCTGTGATAGTGGGGAACTCATGAGGAAGGTGAAATTGATAATCTGCACAGTACTTCTGGCTGGATATGGTTGTTAATGCTTCAGTGTTGTCTTTAGCACTTGTTTTGAGCTATAATATTGTTGAGATTGGGAAAGCTCCTGGAGCCTGCCTCTGTCACCATTCACAACAGGATGTACAGTATACTGGACTACATTTAGCTTCACTTAGCTCTCCCTATTGAATACTGTTTTCACCGCTTAGGATGGATAGAGGCCCACAATGCAGCTTTTTTAGTTTAGCAGCAAATTTTTAGGTACACCTGATGCTTCTTCCAGCATTCCCTTCTGCATTTTTTATTGAACCAGGATTGGTGCAAGGGCTTGAGAGTGATGGTAGAGTAAGGGGTATTTGCAAGTTATAAAGTTACAGATCATGATGGAACCCAATTCTGCTGCTGCTGCTGAAAGCCCAAAGTGCCCACAAATAACCTATTTTGAGCTGCCAGATCTGCTCTATGTCTATCCCCCATTTAGCATGGCAGTAGCACCACACAAAAGTGAAGTATATCCTCTGCGTGAAGCCTAGGTTTTCTCTTGACTACAGGAAGTGTGGTTGTCAACCCTACTAACATTGTCATGAATAGATACATCTGGAACAGGGAGATTAGCGACTCACCAAATACTGCAAACCAAGACTGGTAGCTACATCCTTAAAGGATGCTAACTTAGTCATTAGTCAAAGCTGCCAAGCAACTGATGGGGCAATTAAATCCCTCAGCCAGCATACATTGTGCTCTTACTCATGTCAGTGTTCTTCCAAGTGTTATTCAACATGGAGGTGTACCAATTTATTACCCAAAAGGTAGATGGTAGGTGATAACTAGTACAAGGTTTCCTTGTCCTTTTTTTGACCTGATAGCATAAGACTTCACATAGTCTGAAGACAATATTGAGAACTCCCAAATCTACTTCTTCCTGCTTGTTTACTGCTGTACTGCTTCCTCTTATGGGTGTATTTCCCTGACAAGAAAGAGCATACCTATGGATTGTAATGGACGAGGGTTGGATGATGGTTATAAGATATGGGAGTGTGACAATGTCAGGCTGGTGCCTGGCAAATTTGGATGAACACACTCTGAATTTTGACAGTAATTCCTATATGCTCATGAGATGGGCTTTGCAAGGACATGGAGCATTTTTCTGTATCTAAATATTGTAGTTGATGTCAAAAAGTCCACCCAGTTTAATTCTCATTGCATTTTGATAGAAGATTTTATTTTAAATATAAATGCTTGGCCATTTTAGAAGATAGTGAAGAGTCAACCACATTGTTTTGGTCCTGGATTTATGCAAGATCCAAATCAAATAAGAGCTAAATGGGACAGAATACTGACTGTAAGGCAGTTTGGTAGTTTTATGGTCACCATTATTAAGATTCAGTTTATATTTTTTAAATTCTAGACTATTTAATTAACTGAATTTAAATTCCATAGCCATGATAGGATTTGAACTTGTGTCTCTTGATTGTCAGTTTGCAAGTGCAGTAAAAATCCACTGCATCACCATTCCTCGCAATGAACCAGTAACATTTTTAATGGCACCTGGGCAACATAAACTTCATATTAGTAAATATGGAATAAAAAGAAAACTGATATCAGTAATGGTGATAATGAAATTATTAGACTGTCATAAAGAGCCATCTGCTTTACCAGTGTTCTTCAGAGAAGGAAACTGGCATCTTTACCAATGCAGCCTATGTGCCTTCTATACAACATTGGTGACTCTTAACTTCTTCTAATGTGACCTAGCCATCCATGCATGTCTCCAGAAAGTGGCTCAGCACTACTTGCTCCAAGGCACTTAGGCATGAGCCATACGTGCTAGCTTTGACAATAACAGCTACATCCTATTCCGACTATTCATTTCATGTAAGAACAATGCTAATCAGAAATTTTTCACAAATGTCTAAACTTTTACAAACATCTGAACTAGGCACAGGCGTAGGAAACTTAGCCCCTCAAATCTGTCCCTCCATTCAATAGGATCTTGATTGGTTTGACTAGAACCTCAGCTCACATTTAACTTTTCACCTAGTTGTTTATCAAGTATCGATCTATGCTGTAAAAATACTTAAAGACTCTGCTTTCACCACCTTTGAAGATGAGAGTTCCGAAGACTCAATAAACTCTGAGCAAACTTTGGGCAGGCATGGTAGTGTAGCAGCTAGCATAACACTTTACAGTGCCAGTGACCCGGGTTCAATTCCAGCCACTGTCTGTAAGGAGTTTGTATGTTCTCCCCGTGTCTACGTGGGTTTCCTTCGGGTGCTCTGGTTTCCTCCCACATTCCAAAGACATTTGGGTTAGGAAGTTTGGCCCCGGAAGCATGATGATACTTGTGGGCTGCCCCCAGAATACTACGCAAAAATAAGATGCATTTCACTGTGTGTTTTGATGTACATGTGACTAATAAAGATATCTTTAAATGAAAAATCACCTCACTTCTGTCTGAAATGGGTGAGCCTGTAGTTTGAAAAAGTGACTGTAGTTTTGAAAAAGTTCTAGATTCCTCCATCCACCTTCGGAAGACTCCCTCAAGATCATATATATTTCAGTCAAGACACCGCTGATTTTTCTAAACTCCAGCAGATACAAGGCTACCCTGTCTACCCTTTCCTCATAAGACAACCTGTTCATTCCAGGTATCAATCTAGTAACCTTCTCTGAACTGCTTCCAAAGCATTTCTGCCCTTCCTTGAATAAGGAATCCAATACCAATCACGGTATTCCAGATGTGGTCTCAGCAATGCCAGACATAACTAAAGCACAATCTCATTACAACAGAAACAGAAAATACTGGAAATACTTAGCTGGTCAAGTGCCATCTGTGAAAAGAGAATAGAGTTAACATTTCAGGTAGAAGTTCCAGCATTTTCTGTTTTTCTTTCAATTTCCAGCACCTGCAATTTTTTTTGTATTGCTGCATAACCTCACTACTTTCAACTAACCTTGCAACAGACAATATTATTATTAACTTTTCCAATTATTTGCTTACAATTGTATATGCTTACAAGTCTTTTTGCAAATCATTTACTGGCACACCCAGTTCCCTCCGCATCTCAGAGCTCTGCAATCACTCACCATTTTGATGAAGTTCTCCTTTATTTCTCCTGCCAAAGTAGACAATTTTCCCACACAACCTACTTTCATCAGCAAATTTAATAAACGTGTCCTTAGTACCTTCACCCTAGTCATTTATTTAAATTGTAAAGAATTGGGACCCCCCCCCATCAGAAGAACACCCCATTATGTCTACTTATTAACATATAGAATATGAGGACATACTGGGATGTTAAGGGAGAATTGGGGAAAATGTGGATTGCAATGCATACAACTTTCTGTTCGACAGATTCCAACCTAACATCACTGTAAGAATAGAGTAGTTCAAGAAACAGGCCCTACATCACTGTTCCAGGACAAACAAATGCTGAAAATAATGTGTGCTTGCTTACTCGCTGCTCATATCCCAAGAATAATAATCAGAAATAATCTGGAATTTATTGAACAGCAACTATTATTATCCTCTACCAGGAACAAAAGAAAAGGATGCCCACCTGATTGCACTTTCTTAAAGTTTATAATATACAAGCTCACATGATTATATTGCCAGCAAGCCAAAAAGGATAGGTAAAAGGCATGAAAGTTATTGGGAAAATAGAGTATTCTCAAATTCAATCCTGGGACCCATTTTTAAAAAAATGGAAAAAAAGTGATTAAAATAAAATGAAAATGGTATGACAACTGTACAAAAAACAACTGGCACGTTGCATTGTTATGCTCTTCCATTCACTAACCTGACCAATTTAAAATAACGAATATACCTAAAACTATTGTTTAAAATAAAACAATTCATCCACAATGGTAAATGTGCTTAACAGTCGAACTGTTTAAAAAAACCTTTAAAAAATGATTATCATTCATTTTAGAAGAAACAATGTAAGAGAAAGAATCGCTGAGCAAATTCTCTGGATTTCAACACTTGCTGTAGCAGACAGTCTTCAATGCAGCAGTGGATAAGCTGTGTTTACTCAAGCACAGAAAAAAATATCTAACTCAACTGAAAGCCGATTGCAGTAACTAGTCAAGAATAACATCGCCCACTTTGCTGTCAAATCACAGAATTCATCCTGTAATAGATTCTTACTTAGGAACTCAATTTGATTCAAAAGAGATCCTATTTATCCCAATACATCAAATATTAAACACTTGTATTAGGGAGAATGTCATCAGGGTTTGAAGCTTATATCTCACACGGGCTTCCACCAACAATAACTATCTTAATGTTATCTAAACAAGCCTTCATATACCTTTCCCTCTTATCATTTAAAAAAAACTTGAACCGGTATTACTTTTATTCTAGGTCTTTTTCAATTTTATAAGAAAGGCTTAGTAAAGAAAACGGGAGAAAAGGAAATGCGCAAGGAAGCTCACATTTACCAATGCCATTCAACAAGAGCAGCCTAGCTTGTCAAAGCAGACGTTCAAAATGAATTGGCATATCTATTCAGCTACTGTTGGATTTCATGTGATACAGTTTCATATTCTGTGATAAAGCCTGATAAGCAATTGCTATCCTGACACAACTGCCTTGTACTATTGTTAATATTCCATATCTGCAGAAAGATCCCAATAAAAGTATTTAATTTTAAATGTGACTTCCAATGGGCACTGTTCATCTTCTTTTTCATTTTCATCCAGCCTCTTTTGCCATGGTTTTGGATTCTGCCCCATTAGTTTAGTGACTAGCCATCCGAAACATCTGTGGAAATGGTGTCCCCTTGTGAATCTGGGAGCTTTTCCATTAGTGCCTTTAATATTCTGACACATAACATCATGCAAGTCAGCTACTATTACATTCATACACTGAGCACACTCTGAAATTACATTGCAGCATGCAAGATGGAAACATATAATCAGCTATCTCCATGCACTGTGAGCTCAATCAAGAGTACAAGTAAAATGGTCTTATGGATCAGGTTTTTTAAAAAACTTCTAAAATACTTTTTTTTGCATCAGAGCAAATTCTACATTATTGTAAGTGTCAATTGAGTTAAGCAACCAAAACACCTGCAGCATTCAAGTATTTTTTCTACTACATTTATATTTGTCCTGCAATATTGAACATTATAAATAAGACACAATATATTGTGAGTAGATGCTAAATAAAAGCAATTATTCAATGCTTAATACCCATGTGAAGAGATAAAACAAGACCATTAAGGATGCCAATTATATGCCATTTTTATAAAATTACCAGTACATTAAAAGAATAAACTAGTGGTATCTGCAGCCAGTGACAGAAGGAGCAGTGTCATTGATGTAGCTTTGCTGTTTAAGGGGAAAAAAAAATCAGGTAGCACAGCTCTGAAGTCAAGAATTTAAGAAAAGAACCAAGGCAAACCGAATAGTGTCATTGCACCAAACAGTACATATGAAATAGCTTGGTTGGAAAATTTAGGCTGCTCTGTTGTAGGCCTTGCTTTGACTAACACACCGCAGAGCTGCTGAATTTACCTGACGCTGGTTGCTAAGTTTCCCCATGAGGAACCTCACTTAAAGTTTATGCAAGTTTTTACTGACTGCCTGGCAGTAGAAGCACTACAGAATACTTTTAAGATTGTTACAAATGATTCTCTTGGTTGAGCAACTGGAGCAAGGGGAGAAAGATGATTTAGAAAGGATTTATGAGCAACTGAGAAATAAAATAAAGGTATCAATCGGTGAACCCCTACACAATAGCAGGGCTTTGCACATGCAAATGCTATCATGTTGTCAAAGTGTTTGGTGGCTGAAGGGGTGGGGTTGTGGTAGTCAGGTCAGAAGAGCAAGCCCTGGCCACAGATCAAAATAAAAACTGTGGCTAAACATTGCTCCCAGCTTAGGTGGCTGATAAACTACCCAACAGCTTTGAATGACATTCAAAAATATTCAAATACTATGAATCAAATGTTTAAAAACACTGATAAAAGCACATCCTAAAAATTCAGAATATGTAAATTACCCAAAACTTACCTTTGTCCCTTGCTGCTGTCCCTCTCTATTCAGACATATGCAGACATTTTTCTTGCTCCATGCCTAACCTTTCTCAAATCTGATGAAGGGTCCCAAATCTGAACCAAACTGTTAATTGTTTCTCTTTCCGCATATCCTGACCCACGGAGTGTTTCCAGCATTTCCTGTTTTTAATTAAGATTTCTAGCATCTGCAGGTTTTTTTTAAATTTAATTTACTGTTGAGTTCACTGCCACTTCTCTTTCAGGAATGCAAACTTGAAGAAGTGTTCCTCTGCTCTCTGGCAGGATGTCTATCTGTCCCCTTTGCCCTGTTCACCCTCAATAGTTCCTCTTTTCCTTCTGATGCAGGTTCCCAGAGCTAAAACATTGAATGTTTCTCTTTCTATAGATGCTGCCTGATCCACTGAGTGCTATCAGCATTTTCAGTTTTATTTTCAACCAGGTGTAGTCTCTGCATGAGGATTCCCCAGCGTAAGTGCCAAGGGATTGTTGTAACCTTGTGTTTCACTCCTTACCTCCATAATAACTTCAGAGTCAGAGGTCAGTTGGGAAAAGCATGGTGAAGGACAGCCCGCATGTTTGTAACTACCATGCTTAATAGTGCACATGCAGGAATAAGAATACAAGAACATAAGAAATAAAGCAAGATTAAGATTAAGGCCACTCAGATCTCTTCCTCCATTCAATAGGATCACAACAGATTGGATCTTTGGCTTCAACTCCACTTTCTTGCTCTAACTTAATGTCACTTAAATTGGAAATATAAAAAAGTCCTACGTGGACCTGCTACTGCTAACCTTACCCACAAAATCTGAGCAAGTCCCTTGGAAGTAGAATTCAATATGCAGTCAGAGTAAAGAAAGGGGCTTGGTAGCAAACTCCCCCCCCCCCCAAAACAAATCACACTGTTCACTGTTAAGTCCATATTTCTCAGTAATTCATGATCTCAACCACTTCTAGAGTAACACATTTAAGTATAATTCAGGTACTACTTAAAATAGAAGAGGACAGGATAGCAAATAGCTATCTTGAGACTTGGACTAATAATTCAGAAATGAGAGTTTTAATCCCTGTATGACAGATGGTGAATTTAAAATAAGTTAATTAATTAAAACGATAGCATCAGTAAAGAGTGATTATGAAATAAATGGATTGTTACAAAAATCCACCTGCACTGCTAATACCCTTTAAAGATGAAAATCAGTTATTCTTACATGGTCTGGCATATACATGATCACAGACCCACAGTACGACATTGAGTCTCAATTACAATCTGAAATGGACCAGCAAGCCACCCTATCATTTTAAACCATTAAAACAAAACATAGTAAGAATAAAGAACACCGCATATTCTGCTTTGGTAGTCTCCAATCTGTCCACATGAACTTCAATTTTTCTAACTTCTGATAACCACTCCCTTCTTGTTTTCCCTTATCCCTCTGACTCATTTACCCCTTCTCTTTCCCCTCCCCCACCCCCATGACCTGCCCATCACCTACACCTTCCTCCCTCTGGTTCCCCACCTCCTTCCCTTTATTCCATGGTCTATTGTGCCCTCCAATCAGATTCCATCTTCTTCAGTCCTTTGCCT
>JARFYF010000063.1:25024871-25038139 GCA_030265395.1 Rhina ancylostomus | reverse complement strand
CATTATAATTTTGGAGATATAGAGGATTCAGAATTTGGATAATGCCAGATTATGGGGCGGCTTTTCTGCAATCACATATTCCTTTATTAGATATTTACCTTGGGAAACATTTTTTGATGTGCATTCAATCAAAAGATCCAGTGTGTGTAATATAGTTTACATCTTGTCGTATCATAAGGCTTTGCTGTCAGCATTAGAAAATATAAAATGGTTTAACTTTAATCACAAATTTTATTGAAGTGTTTTGATTAATTTTGATAGGTTCTGCTTTGTTGATATACAAATTATTCATTTGGCATGAAAAGGAAAACCAAAAACAGAGCTCAGTGCAGCACAAGCTATCTCATCTAATAACATGTGTTCTAAGTTATCATCCATGCACTTAATAATGTCAACAGATGTTATTAAGACACCTTTCACTGCCTGCAGTCTTTGGCCAATGTTGTGAATTTGCAGGTTTGAGAGTCTAAAACTGCTATTGCACATCTTCTAAATTAAGATATCTTTATTAAGATTAAGGAATTAAGATATTTTTATTAGTCACATGTGCATGGAAACACACAGTGAAATGCATCTCTTTGCGTAGAGTGTTCTGGGGCAGCCCACAAGTGTCACCACACTTTCTAATGGGGCATAATAGTGGAACAAAAGCAAAAAGGTGATATTTTGTAGCAGAGTCATTATATTATGACATCCAATTTATTGAACACATATATCATAAGGTACTCAGATATTACTGAAAATTAGAATATTTGATATTTGGGTTGGGTATTCACTATGCACTGTATCAGTGTAATCATTGCACTTTATTGTTGCATTCACCAATCAAATAATGCTAATTTGTTAAGACAGTTTAGTAAGTTTATGTTATAACATCTGAGCTTGATTCATGGTAAATAATATACCAGGGACTAAATTCAAAAAAGGGTGCAGGGGTTGTGGTTCAGTGGAATGCAGGCATAGCATCAATTTCGTTCTGTAGGCTAGTCATAATGATCTAGCAACCAACCACGATTCTCTGGTTGTAGGCTTTACCAGAGGACAAGTTAAGATTAACCATGTTATCTCTTAAAGAGGAGAGAGTGTCTGGTAGAGTGGTTATTGGTAGTAATTCTGAATTAAAGCTGACCTGCAAAACAGAGAAGAATGGTGCATTGGAAAAAATTAGAGGTAATACGGAAGAGAGCAGGTTGGGCAGTGTTTACATGCTGCACTGAAGACTTGGATGGAGGGGGTAGAAAAGACAAGAGGTATGTTGTGCCTGCAGGGAACTAGGATTCTCCCCTACACAGGCACCAAAGGAGTAGATATCCCTGGAGGTCGACATCAAGAGTCAAGCATCAAGGATGGCAAGAAGTTCTTTGATCACACATTGTCAAGGTCAGTGAATGCAGCTTCAAATGAGACATCACACCAAATGTATCATTTGCCTCAGGCATTGCTCAATTCAACAAATTTCATATTTCATCTCTCAATAAGTCTCCATCAATCAGAACTCACATCTTTTATATGCTTCACTTCACCCTCAAAAACTTAGTACTGCTGTAGGCCTTGTACCCACACTTCACTGTTTGTGCACACTGCCTGCTGTACAATTGGGCTATCACCATCATTCAAACACATTGCATAGCATTGACTGATTTACTTCTTACTCTTGGATGACAAGATGATGTACAATGAGCTGCAGCAGGAGGTAACTGAAAAGGGTCATGTGCACTTGCCATGTCCTAACTCCCAAGGATAAGTCAGTTGTAGCCATGATTGGAACAACCTTTGCTGAGACAGTGATCAGCAATAGGATGTCAAAGATGATGGCATTTTCATTGCGCTTTACTCTAACTCCACAATCTTTTCCAGTTATAAATTACAGATGGTGTTAGTTTTCATCTCATACTTTCTCCCTCCCTGCAACCCTTCAGCATCTTTGAACTTTATATTCACTTTGGAAATCAAAGAACTGCCACACACTAGTACTAGAAGAAGCCACCAACTAACCTGAAATTATTGGACTATCTCTTTAAATAGCCTTCGGGGGAATTGGGGAGCATTCTTGCTGCTAAGCTCATGCTTGGTTCTAAAACATTAACAGAATGTGTTAGCTGTAGCATTAAGCTCCACAATGGTAGCACTTGTGTCAAATCAGCTTTGCACGATCAAAAACACCACAATCTTCCTGCTTGCATATTTCCGGTCAGAATTCACTGCATGCATGCTAACTCTCTTACAAATGTGGTATTCAGAGCAGCTTGTACCACATGCAGATATCATTTTGACACCCGAACAATGGATGCCGCTTACCAAATTTTTCTCTGGCTTTAATTGGAACATTCACTAATGTGTACATTATTTTTTAAATATCATAAGTACCACAGTTCACAGTTCATCTATCCCACTGTCATGCAAATTTAAAGAAATGTATTAAAAATTGCAGATTAAGATTTAATTTATCTGATTGTGTGTGAAGACCAATCAACTTTTAATTTGAAGCAGAAGATACTTCTGATTGCCTCATGGCGTTACTCTTGTTAGAAGTATGTAAAAAATAGAAACTTTTTCTCTAACTGACCAGAGGATCTGCTAAAACCCATCAGTCTCTAAATAACCGAAACAAATCAAAGTCATTGCAGTTAATTTGTATTGATGTACTTCTTGTGTTCCACGTCTACTGTTCTCACCTTAAGAATTCCTCATATCTATATGCCACAGGGTATCTGTATAATTGTATGGTACCAAGTTTTACTAGAATATCCAATAGTTTTAATATATGACTTTGTTTTTATTTTGTTCTAATTGTGTTTTTTCTTGCAAAAATTGTGTATAATTTATATTTAATTTATGTTTTTCTTGTGAATGCTGTTTATGTGATGCTATGTGCCTGTGATGCTGCTGCAAGTAAGTTTATCATTGCACCTGTGTATACATATACTTGTGCATATAACAAAAAACTTGATTTTGACTTTGTTGATAACATTCACCATCTTAGAGTAAAGAATCTTGACTCTAATTTCCAGCTTTTAAATACCTCTACATGTCATTGAAAGCCACAACTGACAGACGTTGCCTGATCTTGTGTACGTGTGCAAAATTGCATGAGGTAACGTGTGATTCACATACTGAAGAATACAATTACCATTGGTCGTGGAACGTCTCTTACTACAAAGGGAAAGGGGCATACTACAGAACTACTAGAGCATGGTGTTACAATGAAGTGAACACTGCATAAGCTTTTCACATCAATAGGAAAATGCAAGTGGCAAACTTTTGTCTCTAACACGATATATTTGAAAACATGAACATCCAGGGTAAGTTGCTGAATGACCAAAGGTGACTTTTGTTATATATCTATGTTTGGGCATGGAGATTTTTTATCTGAATGTAGGAATCAAAAATTTCACTGGTCTCATATCAAGCACAGGTTATTTACATGAGAAATATATACTTTGTTTAATTTGGAGGTACAAAAATGCAACTTTTGTAGTTAGCAAATCTAAAAAGATGGAACTAATAGTCCTATTAATTTTTTTTCTTACATTGATGATCCTAGTTATTTGTTCTTTTAAAAAAGGTTTCCTTTGTAATATCAATAAAGACTGATTCTGTTTTATTAAAAGAGCACGAACTTTACAAACAACCATGCGTCATAGTGTCACGAGCTACACACAACCTGAATTCATAACTGAATAATGTGATATAAGAAACTTTGGATAGAAAGAAAAATCTGTTTAGCTCATAGGTCACTTATAAATGTCCTGCTGCCTTATACACCTTCAGTGGTTTCTGTTGCCTTCTTGTCTTGGATAAGTTACTTCAGATTTCCAGCAACTGCAATTTTATAATTTTTCTTTTCTATGTGGACCAAATGTCAGACGTGGCTGTGGAGGGAGGGGTAAGCAATGGACTGTCATTTTTTTACTTGCTACTATTTTGTTGCTATGTGAAACCCAGGAAAGAAAAGTTGTCTTCACAGCACCCTGCTGCACTAAAGCAAACAGTTGTTTTCTTACTTACCAGGGTAATTTTGCCCTTAGGAGAAGCAAGTTGAGTGTCCTAAATAATAATATTTCGGGGAGTTAATCATCTGTAAGCTTCACAGAGCTACATTGTCAGAGCTGACAGATATTTTCAACAAATTCGTCATCAGTGTTCCCATGTTAAGCCTTATATCAACTAGAAATACTGTTCTTTATAATTTCTTAATATCAGCCTCAAAAGAGATGAGTAGGATAGTCAATTTAGATCGCCTGAACTCAATACACCATTATTTATATTATACCTTGTAACATGTTAAAGCAGTTCTGAGTGTGTTCTATGGAATGGCTTAAAATATTTACTTTATTTACCTAATATAAAGCCATGTGTAGAACAGATTTTGTGCTGGCAGAACTAAGCATTGCATTTTGAAATGTTCTGATAGCAGAACTGAAACACATTATGAACTTACTATGAGACTTAAAGTAATATTCTAGCAATTGATCAAATGTACAATGAAATCACATTGTACTTCAGAAATGTAGCAATATGGATCTTTCTCTGACTTACTGAAAAAGAGGACTGTTTCTTAAATGTAAACTCTGATTTGGGATCCACATTATGATATGTGTAAACTCCTTCATGGTGCTTGTCAAGGGGATTAGCTTCTACCCATTCTGTACAAGTAGACCTGTATAATACTCATGAATGGATGATGTTCTTACTGGACAATAGTTACCACAGGAGTCTTGAACTGTAAACAGCAGCAATGATAGTTTGCTTTTATACAAGCACCTTTAATATAGACAAATGTCCCAAGTCATTATCAAACAAAGCTTGACAATGAACCATATTCGGAAAGTGAGTGAAAATCTGCTTGAAGAATTAGTTTTTAAGCAGCATCTTAAAGAGAGGAAGTAATGTTCCCTTTAGTTCCTATAATGTTTGCTCTATCTCTTTCTGTTTGGTTTGTCACCTCCGATATACAGGCACTTTACAAATTAATTACAACACAGAAAGAGGCCTTTCAGCCCAACAGGTCCATGCCAGTACATTGCAGAACAAATACCATCAGTTGCGTTTCCCCTCCTTATTTTCCTTGTTGTCTGTAATTTATTCTCTCTCAAATGATATCCCATTTGATTTTTTTTGCCACTTATTTAACTAAAGTGTAATTTATACGAACCAACTAAGCTATCAGCACATCTTTAGACAATGGGAGGAAACGACATGCAAACTCCATACAGACAGCACGCAAGGTCAGCATTGAGCCCAGATCCCTGAGGCTGAGACACAGCAGTGCTAACTGCTGCTCTAATATGCCACCCCTATCCTGAATCTGAGAAACTTGCTAATAATCATGAGGTTTCTCTTCTTCAGAGGTTCAAGGACAGATCGCATCACATTCTGGAGTCATATTTTTGATAATGAAGTCTGAAATGAGAATTTGTTTCAGTCCAGCATTCCAAAACTTGTGACTTGACTCCTGAATTGGTGGGTTTCTAGAAAATGTGGTATTGTGGTATATGTCAAAATTTCTAGATTATTTCTGAATCTATCTTTGCAACATGGAGATGTAGCGTGGTGGTGACAGCTGCTATGAAATATATTGACTGAAAAAATTAGCAAAATAGGAGAATAAAATGACTTCCATAATAATAAATTAGTGAGCAATTCAACTTCCAGTGTCAGCAACTGATATTTGACTTTATGTGACAAATACAGATACATGAATTGGATTATTACATAGCATCCTAACATCAATTTCCTCTTTTCTGAAATAAATCATTTTCATAGCTAAACAGAGATAAAATTTGGTTAATGTTATTGGTATTGTAGTTGTCTCATTTCCATTCCCAAGAGAATGCCATGTTATCTTTTGTGATACCAAAATTTGGGGCACTTGCGATTATTTCCAATTTCCATTATCCGCCAGGGGGCCCCTTCCATTATGGTGGATAATGGAGGTTCCAGGGTTATAAATAATAACAAATACCAAGGGAGCAGTTTAAAGGCAGTAATCTAATCCCGGATATTTGGATAACAGTTACAAACCTCTTGAGCTTCACTCACATAGCTGATGACATCATCCAAACCTCACGATTAGATTACTGCCTTTTATAATCACTGCTAGTTACCCATTATTCTCTGTATATTGTGATAATTTTAAAATGATAATGGCATCAGAAAACATGCATTGTGTAACCTCCTGAAGATTAATGCAGCCAGCAGATATTAGCTGTGAGTCCTCTCATGACACGACTCTACTCTCTGATTATGGTTGTCAGTTTGCCTTCGCTGCCAGCCACAACTTAAAGGAAAAAAAAACAAAGTTGTTATTTGTGCTCTTAGCTTGATTCAATTATGGCAAATATTTATATGGTCAGGTTACTACACCACACTCCCATTAATACAAGACAAGGTAAAAATTATGAAGAAAAATGTGAATGTTGGCTCCAGTCGGGTGCTGATAGCAATCACTGATGAGGGGATAAATTGCTTCTGAGGTATTTGATTACAATATGATGCACCCATTTACTTATCTCTTCATCTCTGGTCAGCCACATTACACATCACGCAGGAAGACAGATGCCTTCTTCAGGGTCTATGGGTATTTCATATCATTTCCCAGGAATTTATCTTCTGGCTACTTAATTCTTCTTAGAATCCCAAATGTTTGCAAACAGGATCAGATACTATTGGAAATATTCACATCAAAAAATCAAAATTCTTTGTTATGTCGTATTTGAAACCAAGTCAAGGAGACTGAAGTTCATGCAACACCGGGAAAATGATTTTTAAAGATTTTTATTCTTAGAAGACGAAAGAGACAGAAGATGCTGGAATCTGGAACAATAAACAAAACACTGGAAGAACTCAGCAAGTCAAGCAGTATCTGTGGAGGCAAAAGGTGTAAGCCAACATTTTGGGAATAATAGAAAAGTTGCAGCACAGAAGGAGGCCGTTTGACCCATTAGGCTTGTGGCAGCTGTCTATTCAAGCAGTATACCGGTTCAAACTCATAGCATCCTTGAATTAGTCTTGCGCAATTTTACTCACCAAATATTTATCCAGTTCTCTTTTGTGCATTCCCAATTCTAGCTACTGGCTGTGTAAAAAATGGTTTCTCATCATTGCCACTCTTAATTCTCTTCCCCTTTTATTTTATACCTGAGACTTCTTCTTGTCCTTGACCTCTTTACGAGTTGGAACAGACTCTCACTATCCATTCTGTCCAGATCCCTCATCATTTTATATACTTCCATCAGCTGTCCCTCAGTCTTCTCTTCTAAGACATCTGTTGCAGCTTCTCCATTCTATCTTTGTAATTGCAGTCTCTTATTCCAGGACCTATTCTTGTAAATCTCTTCTGAACCTTCTCCAATGTCTTATCATTCTTCTTGCAATGAGGCAACCAGAATTGAACACAGTGCTCTAGCTGAGGCTGAAACAGTATTTTATAGAAGTTCAGCATAACTTACCTGCTTTTATACTCAATGCCTCTATTGATAAAACCCAGGATTGTGAATGCCTTATTAACCACTTACTCAACCTGGGGAAGATATGAGAAGACCCAGATGGCAGACAGCACCATCTTGTCATGGGCAATTGCAAGCCACACTGTCTGGCTGACTGGAAGGAGACACTGACAGAGGGGCAGTTGTGAAAGGGCCTTGCTAAGAAAGATCAGCAGGTTTATGGAGCACTGCCATTTTTGGCATGGCACCTCAGCAATTCTATTAACCCACTGGAGGAGAGATTGCTGGACTGCTGTGAGACCCTGCAAGCCTCTTGGCGCACTGTAATTTACAACTAGGATTGCCATAGCCAGAGCTTATTTGGCAGCAAGCAGCGTTTAAGTGACAGAGGTTGAGCTTTCACTGCAGTACCCAGATGTTAGGTGGCTACTGCTTGGTCTGCACTGGGAGTTGCGGCATCCATCATCATGGTTGAGTTCTCAAGCATGCAAATGTTGTTGGCTGCTACTTCCACCTGGAAAAGCTCTAAGCTTTATGCAAAGCCTTGTACTAAGCTGGATCAGATTCCTCCATTACCTTTGATAACAGATCACTGGTTTTCTGGCAGACCTCCTAATGCACTAGGCGTTTGAGTGTGTACACTCTTCAGCCTTATCTGCGGTCTGACCCATTGAAGCCCTCGTCTGAATCTTCTGCAGCTGAACCTGGCTCCACTGCAATTCTTATTCCTCTTCCAAGATGCAGATTATAAGGACCTGGTTTGCACTAATGGCTGCAAAAGTGAAATTTTGGCATGTCTTCTTCACTACTGTCTTCATGCTATGCTTCCAGGATGCAGCTTGTGAGTATCTGAAATGATAAAATTCCCACAGTTACAGTTGTGGTTCAGGAAATGGGAGATATATACTTGGGCCATTTGCAACTTGTTACTCAGTGTGAATTGTGGAATGAGGAGGTGGTGGGATAGGAGAAGGAGAGTTACGTATGGGAATACCATCATCTTCGGTGAATTCAGTCCAAACAGCTGGCCATACTAACATCTGTGACCAGCATTGGGATTAGATCATGCAAGCATTCATACCCTTTCCAGTTATCTTCTGTTGCATCAGTTGTGCAACATCTCATCTTACGAGTGAGGGAAATGTTTCATCAGCTTCATGCAATATGTTTGGGCAAAATGGCTGTCTTGGTTGAATAGCTGCCACATTTGCAAGCTGTGGGATGTGAGTGCAAAGCTTGTGCGCTGCTAATTGCTTGAGGATGAAGTAAAACATATAAATGTTTGTATGCAGTTCGTGGATATTACCATTTGAAGATGCATTCAATGCCCTCTCAGATCATTGAATTTCATGTGACAATGGTTCGAGGTTCTGAGAGATTTACTTCTGGTATTGATCCCTAGAGATAGCTGGTCCCAGTACCTTCTGTGCATGAATCTATTGGTCTCCTGGTCCTTTGACGAAACAGGACATATTTTCTACTCATTACCTCTTTCACTAGTATACCTGCTCCTCTTCAGGAGAATCACATCTGCTTGAAGCAAAGCAGATTAGTTTTAACTGGAGTTGGCCATACTCAGTATTGGTCCTCCCTGCTGATACATCAGCTAACAAGCAGTATGGTTAGCAGAGGCTGAATGTTGAAATAATTTAAATAAGCACACTGCAGGAAGTTGGTTTGCGCCCTGCATTGCATTCAATGCACATGGGTTAATCATGCATCATCTCCATGCTTATTTGTGGGAGCGGTCAAATTTAGCCATCTGATGAGCGCTACTCTCCGATCATGGACATGGAGAGCTATTAAAATGAAAATCATTTGATTATTGAGACTGTAAATAATTTTTCTCCCAGATGCTGTCCTTTCCAGGCCTTGATACTTGGACCACTCCAGAACATTAATACATTTTTGAAAATTAAACTTGCAAAGCGAATACAGTGAGAATGTAAATTAAATGGTGTGGGCATAGTGAAGGAGAAGGAATATGGGGGGATTGTTATGTGGCAAACTGAGACAAAGAATACAATGTACAGTGACAGAAAGGTAATTAGGCCTTGAGATAAGTATGGCCAGAAGAAAAGTATACCAAAAGCAGTGAGAGATAAGGAAACTGTGCAAACGGTTAGGTGTCAGATTTGGCTCAATGGTCAACTACTTTTCTTCTGAGTTTATTTTCTCCTTCAGAAAGTTTTGAGCACATAGTCTTTATTAAGTTCAATGTGGTTATGGGGCTATCCAAGTCAATATTTATCCCTCAGTCAGCGGCATTAGAATGAGTACATTTGGTGACTCCTGTTTGCACAAGTTAGCTGTCATGTTTCCCTACATGACAACCATAATTGAATTTTATGGTTGTAAAGCACTTTAGTATGTCTCAACGTTGTAAAAGTTGCTTTATAAATTCAGATTACTCTTGTTTATGGCAAGATATTGGTATACCAAACAGTGGAAGCATTATGGAAATGAGAAACTAAGGCCTCAGAGCTATCAGAAGACACGAAGAACCTGTGTCAGATTTTCTTTGGATGAAGGGTTGACTCAGGGGTGGACAGCAATGAAATGTTTACTGCTTCTCAGAATATGGGTGAATTGAACCCAGACAATGTACTTATGATTACCTAAGCTACAGAACCAGGAAAACAAGTTCAATTTAGAAGAGGAAAGGTACACCATCAATTTATACCAAGTTACTTTGTGCAGACTCTGAGTGAATAAACTATAAATAAGAAACAAAACCTGAAGATGCCAGAAGTCTGAAATTAAAACAGAAAATGGGGAAACACTGAACAGGTCCAGCAGTGTCTGATGGAAAGAGAAATGGCAATGTTTCAGGTTGAAGATCCTTCCTCAGAAGATGAGATGGGAAGGATGTAAAAGAGGAGGTGGCATTGTAATATTAATCAAGAAGCCCATAGCTCCAGTGAGGAGGGAAGGTAGCCCAGAAGGTACTTCAAATGAGGCCATCTGGGTAGAGCTGAGAGACAAAAAGGACAGTCACTCTGCCAGGAATGGATTAAAGGCCTCCAAACAGTCCATGCTTATAGAAAAGCAGATAGGGCCTAGAGCCATATTTGGACTTAACAGGATGGAACCTGTTTCATGTACACAGCAGACATATTCGCTGCTGCTGGGCTCTGGAAAAACCAAGGGATATATCAGCCTTTATTTCTGTGTTTATCTTCTGTTCATATTCATACCCTGAATAGCTTTTTCCCACCTGGGTAGTGAACTGCAATAGTTTGTGAAGCTGAGTAGCAGACAGAAGAAATAAATTACTCAAGTCAAATGAAGGCAAATCAAGCAGTAAGGTATGGCCGAATGATTGTGCAGCCTCTTAGCAAGTGAATAGGGGCAGTCGAGATGGCGTATGTGGAGGTGGGTGCCACGGCCACAGAGGATCACTTGAATGCTGAAGAAACATCTGGGAATAGAAAAGAGAATGCTCTGAAAAGACAGCTACAAAAAGACATGAAAATTAAATGGGAAGGAACCATTTTGTGACAATGTGACATATTTTTTCCAACAGGAGCTATTCTTATAACCTCATCAGATACTTATCAACTGCCTGGATTTATTTATTGCAGTGCCACATCCTGCAACAACAAAAATTAACGGCTTATCCCAGTGGCTGATGTAACAGTCTTTAAGTGCAATTCCGTATCTCATATTGAATCAGCCTCAAAGCAGTAAAAACACTATAATTAAAACAAAAAAAAGTTTGTAGAATGTTGATGGTTACACAGAAACATTACTGACTCCACTGTCAACATTCCACAATGACCGAATACTTGCCCTTTAATGGGACCGATGAGATAAAAGGAACATATTTCCCACTGTGGGCTTGCTCCCATTAGAAACTATCTTCCGTGTTTGTTCAATAAATGGAGGCACTTTGAGACATTGCATTAAAACAATAAATGACTAAGAGGAAGCACTATTGACAAACAATGCATTTCAGAATTTAATTAGAGCCAACCATTTTTCCCAAACTGTTATCTTGTTGTTTTCCAGATTAAGACAGAAAAAATAAGCATTGATAAAATGTTATTTTTTAAATGTTTCTTGTTTCTCAGTTCCAATCAAGATGCCAATATTATTAATGCAGATAAAAAAAAGTGCATCTTCACTTTAATTGACATAAATAAACAAAGAGCAGGGACCCCTACGTCAACCACCCCACCCCCCCAACACCGGCACCTTAGTTACTAGGTATTGTGCATTGTGTCCCAGCCAATTCAATCCATTACCAAATTACTCTCCAATTATCCTGATATAAAGATAAATCACAACATAGGCTTTTTTTTGTAAGCACTCTAAAGAAATTGGCTTCTTCTTCAAGACCTGTTTTCAGATGGTTATAAAGAATCATGATTAATGTTCAGATATTTTTCTGTATTTTTGTTTAAATGGTGAACGGAGCTGTATTAGAGAAAGCCACTAAATCCACAAATGAAAGGAAGTTGAATTGCAGTCAGCCATGTGCATGTTAATCAAGTTGCCTTCCACTGTCAAGCACAGTATCATCTTCCATTCCAGCCTTCCAGCATTAGCCCTTTCTTTAATGTCCTTTTAACTTTGCTACTACAAGGTGCATAAAAGTTGTACCAGATTGACTGGCATGCTGAATTTTTCTATCTAGCTGCATCGCAGATCAGAAGCTCATTACTTCACTACATGGCAAATCACCCACTGGGAAGAGGGCCAAAAGAGATCCTGCTTGTGACTACTCTTAGAGTGGTATATTTATGATTCAGTACAGGATATGGTGAATGATATGTCATTAGATTGTCTTGTTTCATCAAATACAACATGAATATTTTGTCGGTGGACTGCTACTGGGAGAAAGGATAGACCGAACAGCTCCAGGCACTTTCATTCCAAGAGCAAGGACAGTCCCTCAGCAATCTGCCCCCACTTCAGGAGGATAATGTTAATACAATGTCTTTATAGTGTAATCTATTGAGGTGCAACTTGCAGTTTTCTGTCTCTACCAGTTTGGATACAAGCTTTCAACTGAATGCATAATAATGTAATCTTTTTTTGCTTATCAGAAAGACTTATTAGGGCAATCTTTCTCACTCATAAAACATAATAATACAGATTATGCTGCCTGATATGTGATGTTCTGTCCACAAAGAATATAATTGGCATATTGTGTGTGAGACACTGGGCTATCTGAAGGATAAATTGCTTTATTGAATATTTGACAGATAAGACTTCATATCGAGAATACCAGGCAGATAAGCACTTCAAGCCGAGACTAAAGCAAATTACTAATGGTGGGCAATGGGGATAGGATGGTGGTGCAGTGATGTAGTGTTGGTGAGTGGAGGACACTGGTGGAATATTGAATTGATAAATATGGCAGGTCTCATTGGTGGCCGTATAAATGCTTCTGTTTATTGAGAGCAGTAAAGATTATTAAAGTTTGAAATACGATGGGATGTAGTTCGAAGGTCAGAATTGCTTTATATAAGATACCATAACAATAAGTTGGAATCATCTCTGATGGTTCAAAGCTATATCAATGTTCCAGTTGCTATGTGCAGCATTAGCTGCATCATTCGACAATATCACCAAATGGATTCCATTATTACCCTGCATCCTCAGAACTTTCATTGCATGTTGCGAGTATTCCATTGCAAAAAAAGTGAACCAGCTCAGCCAGTTACTGGTATGGATTGTATCATTTTATTAATAAAAACACAACGATTAGTGAAAAGGTGCCCGGTGAAAGCTGCAGACTTTGAAATCTGGCTGGCCTCTAAATGAAAGCAGCTGGATTCAGCAGGGAGCTGTCTCTCACATGTGGTGGAGCAA
>JARFYF010000063.1:24962623-24978396 GCA_030265395.1 Rhina ancylostomus | reverse complement strand
AAGCAGTATCCATGGAAAAAGAAACTGGTCAATGTTTTGGGTCAGTAACCCTTCCTTGGAACATTGCTGACCTAAATGTTGGCTGATTGCTATTTGCACAGATGCAGCTTGACTGATTGAGTTCTTCTAGCCTTCTTCAGTCATTGAGAGAAAAAGTTTTGGCAGGTTCCCTGATATTGTGACCAATTTGAATTTGTTTTCTGGGAGATTCATGCTATGTTCCACCAGTGATGGAGTAAGGCTGTTTACCCTAAAATTAATTTGGTGCGACCAGATGCAGCAATAATTTGAGTTTAATACCCTGTTTTAATGGAGTCCATATTCAGAACTCTCAGTCTTCTTCAACTCTGAACTGCTGACACACATATAAAAATCAGTGAGATTCTTATAACTTCTCCTCTGAGCCAGTGGGTAGATGGTGGTGAACACAGGGAGATGAAGAAGTGGAGAAAAAAGTTGTTTTAAGCAAAAACTTAGCAAAGTAGAATATGTTTCACTACTTCTTATTTCTTCCACAAGTGATCAGTGTGTCTATTCAATCATGAAAAGCTTGAAGTATCAGAGCTGTAATGCAGGGTGAGCAGTATGCAGTGCGTTTGACAGTGTGTTACAGGAGTAAGCCCTCAGTACTTCACAACATATCCAATAATCAAAGGGTGAGGATTAGGCTGATACCAGCGTGAGCTTCCCAATGCTTGGCAGATGTTAGTGAGAAACCTGTCAATTAGGACCTGTTCTACTTTAAGGGACTGAAAGGATTCTATAGGTAGCCTCAATCATCTAAAAAGATCCAAACATGCTATGCTTTTACAATTTTTTGCCTTTTTTTTTAAAGAACACTTATGACTAAAATAAATAACATTCATAATTTTCTTTGCAATCTGTAAAAGTATCCATTAATGCTAATCTTTTTATCTAATTTCCATAGGCTCTGCGCTGTATGATATCAAAGTATACTTTTAATTGACCAAATTGGATTCTTCGAATACTTCTAATGATATTATTTTACATGATTTTATCTTGAGTATAAAAACAGTCTGTTAGAATTTTAGCAATTAGATAATTGCATCAGTAATTCCTACTGCTGTTAGTGTGCTTTCTTCGTGCTGTGTTTACCACAATGCTGTGAAACAGAATCAACCTGCCAGACACTTATAAAATGTTTTAATTGAGTGGTAATGACATCATCACATGATCAACATTTGACACAGCAAATGCTCAGCTAAGTTGAAACAAGGAGAAAACGCAACTGCTGTAGTCCCACGGTTGGTGTAAGCAGACCAGTCTAATTAACAATGGGCTTTTGATCCAAAGTGAATCTATTAGCTGATTTCAGTCATGCATATCTGTTTCATTGTTTTCTTGGGTGAATGTACATAGTAGGTGAATTTCAGGGGCTTAAACGCACATATCCACATGACTCATATGCAGGCATCCATAAAATGCTCAATGATTATTGTAGAGGTTTATGCCTCTGCTGTCCTACATTGCCCTGTTTCTCCATATTTTCCCTAATAACTCTACAATAAATTGCATTTTCTGTCATTATGTCTTTTCTCCATTATTCAGGCTCATTGCAACTTCCCTTAACTTGTTTCACTTTTATCTATCTGATCATTGCCAGAACGTCTCCAGCAATGACTTCTTTTCCCATCACTGCAGTATTATTTCTGAAGGCCCCCTCCCCCTTCTCAATCCCCTATGCAATTTTGTCCACAAACAGATCAGCTTCCACCATGTTAACCAGCCTCCTGCACCTCTCCTCACCTTTCTTGAGCCTGTCACAGCCTCCATGCTTTCAGTCTGCTTTTCTAAAAACCACTCCTGGATACTGCAGTTAAACTTCACTAAGATTGAAACGATCATTTTTGGCTGCCATCACAGATGTTCTGCCCTCTTTACCAGGCTGATCCAGAGCATGCAGAGTCTCTGCATCCTATTCGACCTCAAACAAAGATTTCAATCCTGTACTCTCTTCATCATGGGGATGACTTGCTCCCCTGCTACCATGACCTGCATCCCTTCTGAGTACATCTGTCACTGAAAGCTTTATTTGTGGCCTTGTTGCTCAACAACTTTGTCAGCCAGTCCAACAATCTTCAATGGACCTTCCATTCTCCATGCTTTTTAAATGCTTTGTAAACTCTTGTTGTCTGTATTCTATCCAATACCCATTCCCCTTTACCCATCACTTCTGTTCTTTTGAACTACACTTCATGTTCTCCACTAACTCAAACTGAAAATTTTCTATGTTCTTTAAAACCAAAGTCTTGCACCAAGTCCTCCGTTACCTTTTCTAATATCTCCTTTCTTCTTGGATAGATTTGTCATCTGATTTTTCTTCTTTTATGGAGAATTTTCTACATTAAATTTGCTAGCTATTTGCATGCCGTTTTTGGCATGTTTTTGTATATAATTCCACTAAATTGTTTTAATGTAAAGATACAACATAATTTAGAAATTAAAATAAAACATAGCTAGTTTCTAGATTGGGGGGAAAAAAGGCTGAGAGTGAAGATGAAAAGTCATCTTTCACATTGCAGTACCCAGGCCTCAGATGCAACAAGAAAATGGCAGCTGAGATGGTATATATTGCAGTCAGCAAGCTTTAGATGACAGAAATATATCTATGGAAATAAATAAATGCACCAATTTTGAAGATTCAGCTATTATTGAGACAAATATTGGAAAATTCCTTTAGCAGCTATGGAGGTACTTACACCTTAAATGAACCTCTGCTATAGCTCTATGAAAGTCAATTAAGCACAACTGCATTATTGTTTTCATTTAATCTCAACTAATATCATCAATACGTGCTCTTGTAACTCAATATTTAAATGAGTGAAAGATGAATGATTATAATGGATGCTGGGTACAAAACAGTAGCTCATTCAGTTTATTACAATTTGTTTTTAAAGTTTTGTTCCTAAGTGCTACTGATCTGTTCAAACATTACTTCAGGCTTTTATGTGCTGGTCTCCATTGAAATAAATTCTCATTCCCATCCTCTAGTCCTTATTTTGCTCTCTTTTGTACAAGCTTGAATGGATATGATGGATAAGTGGTTCCTATTCATTTCCAGAACTGGTTAGACAAGAAAAAGCAATATTGAAGCAGACATTTCCTCCAGCGAAAAATTGGGAAGACTGGTGCCATTTTCTTCAGTCTCTCTTCATAAGATCCATTCCACAACCTTTGGCAACCCTCTGAGGCTATGCACGGGGGTAGCCAAGCTGTCAGAGGTACCATCTTTTGGAAGAAATGTTCAAGAAATTGTCCGGTCTCTCACTTAGAAAGGAGTAATCCGTGTCACTATTCCGAAGAAGTGCAGGGAGAGCTTTCTTCTGTGTCCTGTGAAATACTTATCTGTCAAACATCATCAATACACAGATTACCAGGTCATTATTACATTTCTGCTTGCGGGAGCTTGTTGGGCATGGTTTGGTTGCTATGTTTTCCACATCACTGTGGTGCCTATGGCTAAAAAAATACATTTTTGGTTGTAAAGTGCTTTGATGGTGAAAAAAGCAATATAAATGCAACTTTTTTGTCATATAGGTATAGCCTATATTTCTCGGTTTAACATGAGATAAAATTACTGTGATTATCACTTTTTAATGAACCATTAAAAAAACATTCTGTTTAGGACAACGTACTGAAACCTACTGGTAAACTCTTACTGAACTTAATGAGGTTGTTGTAGGAATTAAATTAACAAGATTAGGCACTGTTGTCTGCATTTAGAGGTCATTAGTTAAAACATTGCAGTATAAACATCAAATTGACCCTGGTAATTAATCTTGCCATCCAAGCATGAGAGAATTGAGTGAAAGGCAAAAATGACCTCTCTTTAAAAAAAATCAACCTTATCTCATGTTCCACTCTTATTGATTCTTTGCTTCTTTTTTTAAAGACAATACAACTGTTTGTACAATTTTCAAAGAACCTATTTAACTATGATTAATTAGTTCTTTTGCCATAATAAAACCAGCTAATGATGCAGGGACGCTGCAGGTATGCGTGCAGTATCATTAAGTGCAAGCAGTGCACATGTATGAGTTACATACTGGTGTCATCTGCTACGCTTCCAGCAGATAGCTTGCATCTTCCTTCAGCAGATAACTTACATTGGTTTGCCATGGCAGCTCAAAAGCAGTGTGTGCTGCAGATAGTCTAAGAATGAGTCGCCATGACTGCTGCCAGGATATAAGGAGTGATTAGGGAAACAGGCATGTTTTTCTTAAAGGCAATTCATGTTTAACTCATTTGATAGAGTTTTTTGATGAGATAACAACAAGGGTCAATGAGGGACATGTGGTTGATGTGGTGTACATGGATTTTCAAAAGACATTTGAAGTGCTACATTATAGGCTGCTCATCAAGATTGAAGCCCATAGAATAAAAATGACATTAGCAGAATGGAGAGAAAACAAACTAAACGATAGGAATCAGGAGAATAGAAGTGAATGCTGGTTTTCAGACTGGAGTGTAGTGTGCAGTGGTCATCTGCAAGGGTCAGTTCTTGGTTTACGTCTTTTCTTAATAGATATTAATGACTTGGATTTGCGTGTAGAGGGCACAATTTCTAAATATGTAGATAACACACACAGAAGCTTAGTGAACTGTGAGAAGGGTAATAATATACTTCAAGAGGATGTAGACAGGCTGTTGCAATGGGCTGATTATTCGGCAGATTAAATTTAATGCAGAGAAATGCTGTGTTATATTTTAGTAGGAAAATTTGATGAGAAACAATATAATCTCAAGGATATAATTCTATAAGTGGCACAGAAACAGAGAGGGAGAGAGAGAGCAAAGAATTCACAATAAACATTTCTCGTACAATTGTTTGGACACAGCCTGGGTATTGTATCTGATTCTAAGTACCACACTTTAGGAATGATGTGAAGGGCTTAGAGAGGTTGGCAAGGTTGACAAGAATTGTTTCCAGGGATCAGGGACTTTACTTGTGTGGATAGGTTGGAGAAGCAATGGTTGCTCTTCCTGGAAAAGAGGAATTTGAAAGGGAATCTGACAGAGGTATATGAATTCATAAAGAATGGATAGAGAACAACTGTTGCCATTGGCAGTAGGGTAAAGGATCGGAAGATATAGAAGATGCAAGAGATTCTGCAGATGCTGGAATCTGGAGCAATACACACAAAATTCTGGAGGAACTCAGCAGGTCAGGAGCATCTCTAAAGGGAAATAAACAGTCGACTTCTTATGTCGAGACTCTTAATCAGGACATCAGAATTTGATACAGAATGATCAGAAGATATAGAATGATTGTAGTTCACAAAAACAAAAATCAAAAGGTTATGATTTTTTGATACAGCAATTGGTTAGCATTTGGAATGGACTGCATGGGAGAGAAGTGGGGGAAGATTCAATTGTAGTATTCAAAAAGGAATTGGATATACTTGAAAAGAAAATAATTCCAAGGATATAAGAAGGGGAAAGTGGGGAAAATGGAGCCAGCACAAACTGATGGGCTGAATGGCCTCCATTTATGCTGTTACCATTCAGTGATTTTGTTAAAGAATGGCAAAAATTTGGAAATCTCCCCCCCTCTCCAAAGTACTTTTCTGGTCTGGTCAGCTGAACAATTTAAAGGCAACATTTTTTTAAGGCAAGGATTCCTAGGGAAATGAAGCCAAAGCAGGTAAATGGGGTTGAAATGTATACCAGATGTGATCAATTGAATGGCTGAATAAGCTTGAGGAGCCAAATATCCTACTCTTATTCTCATCTTCCTCCCTATGGAGAGAACAAGTAAATTAACTTACTGAATGAAGGAACGCTCACACTAGAAACAGTTCTCTGTTCCTTTTCTTCCAGAGATGTCTCCAAGTCCGTTTGTTCAATTAACATTTTATTTTTGTGTTGCACGTCTAGAATCTGCCATAGTTAGTTTGTTACATAGAGAGGTTTAATGCAATTCTTACGAAAACCTAATGAAGAATAATTTAAATGCTTTTGGCTCAAGTAGCCTTTCATAGTAGCCCATTATGTAAGGTGAAAAATTAAGGATAGCATTACAATTTTAAAACAGTAATATAAAAAAATTCTGTGTAACTCCTTTTTAATGAAGTCCTACTCCAACTGTAATCATGGAGTTCAACATCTGTGTCAATGCCCACCTGTCATATCCAGTGCTGAACCTGTTAAAATTTGTGAGTTCAGAGAGAGGCCAACTATTTATGTATCTTGAGTGTATGGCCAATCCATTTTTCCAGAATCTCAGTGTCCATTTGTTCGAGGAATGAGCAAATTGTGTCATTCATTGTGCCGATGCATCCTGCTGCATTTCCAGGTTTGTCTCCAGATGGTTTGTATGTCTGCAATTCAACTGCACTTAGGCATTTTCCATTGTACGGGGTACCAGTCCATCAACGTCCTGCTGAGCTGAGGCCTTGAGATCATGTTTCCCAAGAATTTCAGCCATGGGCCTCTGACTTTGCTGTATTTGCAGCTGGAGAAGAAAATTCAATGGATGTCATCAGGATAAATTGGGACTGGGTATATCCAAGTCTCAGCTTCTTGAATCCCATTGGAGCTATGTCGTTAAGCCCTACATAGGCATTAGATTTTCTGCCAGTTTATCAATTGTAAGGATAGGAAGAAAGCCTCTTCTGTTACTAAACTGGCTGTGATTATGGAACATGAGTGAAGCTCTTTGCATCAACCAGACCACTCATTGTCCTTATATTCTCAAACTGAAGGGACTTCTACGAGTTAGTTTGTAGGTTCAGAAATCACCAAGATAATTATGAATTATATTGGTATATTCATATTCAATATTTTTTAAAGGTAAATTTTTGGCACCATAGGTAGCAGTTTATTATGAAGTATATTGAGTTGGCTGGAACTTAAAAGTAAAGGACTCAGTAAATATTGAAAAATAATGATGTTAATTGCAATTCTCAATTTCTAAAAATTTGTTCCTGATGATAGAAGTGTTATTACCTAATAATACAATAGGTTTACCAGCCAACTCTTGTTGCTGTTTAATATCATTTAGTTAATTATCATTTTAACTCTATCCAGCTAAAATATGTGCATATTATGATGATACATTCAAAAGGAATCTACACAGCATTTCATGATTCACTTTTAACTTGATTTTTATTAGCTCAATAAAAACATTTCTATTGTCAGTGCATTTGAGTAAAATCCCTAGCCATGAGTGAATTACAAGCATTTCTATGTTGTCTGCTGGCAGTAAATTGTCTAGTAAAAAGAGAATTCAGTACCATATTTTAAAGCTATATTTAAACCCCATGAATGTAAAGATGAAGTAACAACTTCTGCACTGCCTTGGGTTTGGGGGAATATGAAGTCAAAGTCCATGTGTATTACTTAAAAATCAAAAAAAATTAGCAGAGTTCTATTCCTTTGAATGAGTCTGCAATGTGTCTGACTGCTTTTCCCCTCATAAAATTGTGTTTTTGGCAAGGGTCAGACCTTGGCCAATGCAAGTCTGTACAACAGAGTGGATGAAGTTTTAGCACTGTACAGATGTAATTCTTTCAAAGCAGCATCAGAGCACATGTTGTTCAAATAAAATACTTTGTCTCCATTCAGCTGGCTTGTTCTTTCAGTCTAAACCTGTATTGCATAGGACCTGAGTCATATCAGTATCTCAAGACACTGTTTGGGAGTTAGAGAGCTAAAGAGGATAATGGAACAAAAGTTATATGGAGTGCATAATTATTTCCAGAGAGTGACACAATGATGAATGTGTATGGGTGATAGTGATACCTTCTATGACTTAGGAATCAGTGACATAATTTTCCCTTTTGGGATGTTTTTAAACTATAATGGTTTCCCTCTTTAGAAGAAGCAATAAGCTTATCCTCGGCTTGTTTACTGTCATGATCATCTGAAGATGACACATTTGTCACAACTATAATTCATTGTTCACAGTGGCCAATAGAATATGGCATTTGACATTGTGAGGTGTGGAATATTGACTCCAGACATAACCATCATTTACTGAACAACATTGATGAAATATGTGTTGAATGATGTGATATCAGTGATTTGCACGTTGGTGTAAAACTTCAATTTCTTCAACTCTTTTTCTGCTTCTGATGGCATCAGGATAAGGCTTTATCATGTGAGACATCAGTCCGTATTGCCCTCACTCCCAGTAGCCCCTTGTTGCTGTGTTAGCTAATAGGAAGAGAATCAACCCCTAGTAGGACATATTTGTTACATTCTTTCTGACATTGTGTTAAGAAAACATAAACTTCAGTAATTTATTCATGCGTTAAATCCTTTTTTGTGATATATTAGACTCTTGCCAAGAACACCTTTCCAAAATATTGGCATATTTGTACCATATCAGGAAGGGAGGGAGATGGGATAGGTGAGTTGGGCACATTTTCAAGCTCCTGAACTAGAGCTTGAAAATCAGCAAAATCATTCTTATTTTATGTTTACAACACAACAGAAGGAGGTTATTTGGCCTGTCATTCCATGCCAGCTCCTGGAGAACAATCCCATTAGGCTTATTCCTTGTCTCCCTTTTATCAACTTACTCTCTTTCATACATGCCCATCAACTTCTCTTTGATTCTCTTTGTCATGAGCCACCTGAAGAGAATAATTTACAATAGCCAATTTGTACATTTGCACATCTTTGGGAAAAAAGACTACTGAGAGGAAATCCATGTGATTTCAAAGAAAACATACAAACTCCACACAAACAGCACCTGAGGTCAGGATTGGAACTTGGGTCGCTGGAGTTGTGTGATAGCAGCATTTACAGCAGCACTATTGTTCCGCCGTTTCATAATTGTTCAATGTTAAAAAGAAACTTTCTGGAATTACGCCAAGGAAAAACTCTGCCTTTATGTCAAATGGTGAAAAAATAGCATTTGACAACATATGGCTGAGGAGACATGGCAGAGGATTGTGTCTCTTAATGAACTTCTGATACTTAACACCCTTTTGAAGTAGCAACAGAAGAGGTCTCTTCTAAGGATGTCCTTGTTAATTTTCTGTTCTCTGCCAGTATAAGGTAAGGTAAAATCCTCTTTTGTTACCAAATCTGCTCAGGAGGAGCTTTGGCAGTGACTTTGTTACAAAATGCCTGTCTGCCCTCTTGACTGGAAAAAGTGAATCTAATGGTATAAATGTTCCTTCAATTATCATGTTTAAGAAAAATCTTTACCTAAGATCTTTATTGAAGTGCATCCATTTCAGAAGCAGAGTATGACACAGTTGCAATTATTGATTTCAACACAAGGATAAAGATAGTAGCATGCATAGCCATCACATCTAAATTCAGCGTGTAGGTAGTCCAATCTTCATTGCTGGTGAAAGAATTAATATATCTTTCTGATTTGTACTTCTTTCTGTGGGACAGTCTTTGATTTAAAGATCAGTGTAACAAAACTACATGGTTTACAAAGTTTCAACAGACCTGGACTGTGCTACTTCAATCCTGCTTTCAGATTTGGAAGATTTCTAACATGTAGATTGTTGAGCATGTTCCAGAACTATTCTGTGTTCTATGCCAATCATTGCCTTCCAACTTGACTGTTTCTGAAATATTATTTTTAAACTCCATCCAAGCATCACAATATCATTGTGGGTCCTCTGTGTCTGAAATAAAACAGCAAATGCATCTCCCATTAAAAGAAAAACAAATTACTTCACTGTTTGTAGACTGTTACTACTGACTGACCAGTTATTTCTTAAACACCATACAGTATACAAATGTAAGGTTTTAGAAAAATAAATGGCTGTATGTTCTGTCATTTATCAATTTCCATTTTAAGTTCCATTACCCTAAACTTTGTATAATTTTAAAGCCTAGTGTTAAAATTCTTGCCTTCTTACTGCCTTTTAAATATATAATCTCATGTTCAGGAATCCCATTAAATAATCACCATTTCATAGAGTTTCATAGAACTTTGTCGAAGAGAGATTTTAATATAAGAATTCCATCTCCAAAACAGTGATCTCAACTTAGGTACCCACTTAGAGCCATCCATCTCATTGGCTAAATAATGCAACCAATTTGGGCAGTTAGAGAGAGGAATGACTGTTTTATATTTGTGATGATCTGTGAGCATTTTTAAAATCATATCAGTAGAACATGGAACATAGAACAGTACGGCACAGTAACTTGTACAGTCAATGACTCAACTGATGATAACATCAGGGAGGGAACTGACATGAAATGATTCATAAGCAAATGAAAAAGTAAATGAACTGGCTTGCGGTGGGCTGAAGGGCCTGTATTGTGCTGTATTGTTTTATGGTTCTATGGTTCTAAAATTAACACAAAGCAGGCATAGTTACTAAAGTAGTGGTGCGGTGACGAGCATGTCATTTCATCTGTGAAAATTTATCAGCAAGATCGACTTTAGTGCAAATTGTAAAGCAACCAAATTTTGAAGGACCAGTTGGATTGTCCTCAGTACCATAAGGTCTGTGGGTATGAATTTGTCTTCCATTGCTTGCATTGAATGTGTGCCATAATATTGAACATCCAGTGTATTCCTTACCTGATTATTTGGAAATATATATTGGGAGGGAATTACAACAGGTAACAGATACCTTAGGTGCCAACAACAAAATTAACTTCTACTTCCTGATGTTCAAGAAGAGATTACCTGTTTGCGAAAGCTATGTTGTGTAATGCTGTTTCATTTTTACTTTTTATAACTATTCCAAACAGTTAAGCAACATCTTCTAGAATTTCATTGAAATGTATCTATTTGTCACAAGACTGAACTCAGCTGACATACTGAATCAGAGTAAACTAAATATGAAGAAAATCACCACTGGATTAAATGATTCTTTTCAATTGTCCCTGGGTTACTCTATGCAGTTAATCCAGCTTCAATTGATTCTGTGATGTTAACAAAGTAAAACGTAGCTTTCAAACTCAAAGCTTGAAATGGCTGGAGCAGTGAAGGTCGTCTTTATTAAAGTTCTCAGCCACTTGTTACAATGGATCATTGCAAAATTAATTCATAAAGCATGAAGCTCTTTAGAATGTTTCAATATGATACAGCCCTATGTAAATACAAGCATTATCATGGCATTTGATAAACTGAGCTTGTTTTGTCTTTTCATAAGAACATAATCAAGAGTCGGCCATTTGGCTCCTCATGTCTGCCTCACTATTCTTTAAGATCATGGCTGGTCTTTTACCTCAGCTCCGCTTTTCATCGCTAAGCTCACTAACCCCATATCCCATGATTCCCTTAATATCTAAAAATCTTTCTTATATTAACTACTCATTGCAGATGACATACAGAGATTTTACTAATGATTTCTTAATCTTTAATTCTTCTAGTTACCTATCTTTTGAGGGAATTGAGGGAAAAGAACAAAGAGCAGGCTTATGTGTTTGGATTGCAGCTTCCATCCTCATATTTACACTTATTACATCTGATTAGCAAAATGAAAGAAATACAGTGGTTTTACACCCTCTTGAGACTTGAAGTTTCAAACTTTGATGACAGCAGAGGCAGCGTACCCACAGGCCAACCCATTTACCATGAATTTAACCTGTTTTTACCAAATTCACTAATTTAAATCACAATACCCTGTAGGTTTCTTGTAATTGCTTTCCAACGTCAACATTTCATGCTTTCACATAGCATGCAAAGTCTTTGTGCCGCTGCAGTTTGCTGAGTGACCATATGTTGCCAAGATATGGCACAACATAACATTACACAGGGATAAGAGAGATATTCTTCAATTCGAAATTACTTACAATGGAGAAGTATGAGTGAAATTTATGCATGAAAACACACATCATGTGACGTCATAAAACCAGAGAATCTAATTCATATATGTTACCACACAGCCTGCAGTGCACATCAGTAATGGAATTCTGCTCTATTCTATTGTCCTGCAGTTTTTAAACTGAGTGATGAGGGACTCACAGTGACACATATCTGCATTCTGACTTCATGGTTTTCCTAGTAACATCTAGTACAGGGTATAAGTATATTTGGCTCACAGCCAGATTTGTCACAGTATCTGACCCAAGGAGGCAGCACCATGGATTTGGGTAGGATTGCCCAGCTTGGCACTGTGACTATGGAATTACCCCAGTTTGCTCTCTTTTTTTAATTTAAAGAGAATTAAATACCCATTTGGAATGGGCAGCCACAAAATTATGCCTAGTTCTACATTTGGTGGTAATTTTTCACTTTGATGCGCTGTAGAGAAGGGCAGTGTGAATCCCATCTATTTAATCCAATCGGAGGAAGGTAAGGGGACAACCAGAGCAACAATCACACTGAGCTGCCCACTGTTTAGTACAGCAGTTGATTATAGGGTGGTATCGGCAGGAGCTTGGGAGCAGTGACTGGCTGGCCTCCTTGCCAGAAATGGTGCACATGGGCCAGTGAGACCTAGGGAGAGGAAATGGGAAAAACATATTACAAAATTCTTCAACAGAGATAAGAAGAGCCACTGTCTACTCTTTTTCAAATAGGGAAAACATTAGAATCTGCTGCTCCTGTAAATGAACTGGCCTGTTATAAGAAGCCTAAAAATAGGCTCTATTTAAGGCTGCTTTTTTTTTTTTCTTTGGAGGGGGGTGGTGGTGGTGGGGGTGGTAGTGGGGGTTGGGGATGAGGATGTGGTGACTTAATTCTCTTCCCCGCAGCTACTGGTTAAGGTGAATATGTGAATAGCTAACCCGGCTAGGCACCTTCATTTTGTGGGTCACTGCTTGGGTAATGGTCTATTAATTTGCTCTATTTTCCCATGTGAGACAAACTCAATTTCTTGGGTGGATTGTGAGCTAACTGTTGACACTGTGATTGATTGGTTGAACAGATGTTGCAGCCCACCTCCCCCCACCCACCTCGAAAAAAAAACTTACAGGCAGTATTTACTACATGCTATAGTAACTGCCTCGCACCATGAAAAATGACAAAAATATTGAACAATAAATAGGGTTTACAAACCCAATTTAAAATTATTATGGTAGGCTGTGTTACAGATGGGGCTGCTTGATACTCATCTCAAACAAAATAGAATTTTCTTATCACTATTATTTTAAATCACTATCAAATGAGGAAATGCAATGATAAATTCAATTTTTACTGATAGATTCTGCTGTTTGCAGTTGAATGTTGCATGACAGTGTAAACACTGGATGCCTGTCAAACAAATAATTTCCCAAACTTGGGCCAAGAGTCCGATCTGAATTTGTCAAGGGCAAATGAAGTCATTGTGGGACTATCTCATCTGGTGCTACATCCACACACAACCATGAAACTTTTTCTTTTAGTTTGTTCTTGTCATTTTATTATCCTTTAATTTTTCCGGAAGTTTGTTTCATGTTGATTTGCCCTTTACTGAGGCAACCTGCTCCCAGGCCTCTTCAAATATCCTACTCATTTAGGTGGCATCACACAAATGATCTGTCTTTAATTTTCTTGCTGCCACTCGTTATGAGAGTGGGTAATAGAGTCTAGAGAAAAGGGCAGAAAGAGGAAATGTGTGAATAATTATGTGGTTAGAAATTATTTACTCTCCTGATAACAATTCTTCATTTTCTTTCTAAATTCTCTGAACTTTAAAAACTTCAGTTATTGGGAGCTGTAGCAGATAATGTAACTTATCCCAGGATTCTTATTCTTCTTTATTGCCTTATATCAATCACTTTCAAGGAGGGCCAATAAAACTCAAAAGGTTGAAGAAATAATCACTTTGTATATACTTATTATCTAATAAATTAAAGACATCCTAAAATGCTGTATAATCAATCTCGTAATATAAGATTTTATAAGATAAAGTTAGATAGATATATGATAAACAAGGGGGTGAAAGGTTGCTGTGGATGGACTGGAATGTGGAGTTACAATCAGATCAACCATGATCTTTTTCAATGTTGGAACAGGTTTGAGGGGCCGAGTGGCCTACTCCTGCTCCTAATTCATCAGTTTAATTATCGAAAAAGGGGCAGCCAGTTAGCACTCTGCAAGGTCCACAAATAGCAATGAAATAATAACGAGATATTTTGTTTTAGAGATGTTGATTGAGAGATAAGTATTGGCCAGGGCACGGGGAAGAACAGTGTTGCTCTTGCTCTTGCTCATGTCGTGTCCTGGGAACTTTTATGTCCGCCTGTAAGGATATTCAGGGCTTCAGTTTTAAATCTTAACTTAAATATGACATCTTTAAACCTGAGATTATGAAAGCCTTCTTCACGCAGGGAGTGGTGAATCTTTGGAATTGTTTACCCAGAGGCCTATGGAGGCTTAGGCATTGAGTCCTTTCAAAACAGAGATCAATAGATTTCTGGATAACAAGGGTATCAAAAGATATGTGGTTAATGCAGGAATGTGGCACTGAGGAAAAAGATCAGCCATGATTTTGATAAATGGTGGAGCAGGCTTAAAGGGCCAAATGGCCTACTCCTGCTTCTATTTCTTACAATCTTATCCAACACCACACCCTCTGGATTATCTGCTCAGACTCTGGAATGAACCTTAAATCCACAAGGTTTTTGACTCAGAATCAAGAGTGCTATCACTGAACCAAGGCTGTCAATAATAGAACTCAATTAAACAATGTGAATTGCTCTTTTGTTACTTAGCAAGATTTTTAAAGAAAGGTAGATCCAACAATTATTACAAGTTATATTTAAAGAAAACTATTAGCTATATGAGGGACCTAAGTCTTTTTTAATTCACAAGATGTGATTTTTTTTCAGCAGTCTAGGTGAGGTTCCCCTCAAGATATAACACCCTACATTTTGTTATCATATTGCTCATTCCCAGGTAACCCAGCCAAGAGCTTTGCACCCAAGCTTTTCAAGATCTAAGCATTAGAATATACCATTTTACATGTGTCAGTTTAAGGACGTTTTATGGAATCATAATCAGTGGCTACAGAGTCATGTTAGGGGGCAGAAGATAGAGAAAGGGGAGGCTAGATAATCTCATTTTGACATAGTTTTTAAGTTATTTTTAAGAGACAATGTCCAAATCTCTCTGCTGAGGAAAAGTTCAAGGGCTCCCATTAATTCAAAATGAAAATGACAAATTCATCTTCTGATGACAATTAAATGAAGTATATTGTAATTGATACTAATTGAGCCACTGAGAGCTATTTCTTACATTACAGTCTGCATTAAAAACTGCTAACGCGGCATATTTTTTGACGTTTTTTGGTCAGCAGTGAGATTTGTTCAGTCAAGCTGCTAAAGGTTTATGGGACACAGCAGTTCTTAAAAAAATGCGACACGTGTATGATTAGTTAAAAATTTATATCAATGCCAGTCCCTGACATGAGCTTTCCTGCTGAGCTTTTCTGATCTCTGTGGGTACTCCTTTCCACATCAAAAGGGGACCCCCCCTTTAAATCAGCTCTTTTATAAATTTCATTTGGAATACAGGTAACTGACAATTTACATTTGTAACCAAAAATTTACTGCCTTCATCTGGTTGTGGTTTTCTCCACATCATTTTCCAGTCAAACATCAACCATTTAGTGCTAAAATACAGCCGTCTTTCTAACTATGACAATGTTAGCACATTTAGTTGATTTAAGTAGATTTTTTTTCTAATGAGGTGCTTTGTTCTTTTGCCATGCGTTGCTATTTGAGGGGCAGACATGCACAGTATACTGCACAATAATAAAGCTAATGGTATTAGACATTTGTGCCACTTTTGGGAAGAATAGAAGAAACAGGCATTAACTTTTTAAAAAATCTTTTGAAATCCTGAAGTTTTTTGACTCACTTTGGCCAGCCTCCAATTATTTTTATCGCCAATTTTTTTT
>JARFYF010000063.1:24945765-24956074 GCA_030265395.1 Rhina ancylostomus | reverse complement strand
GTAGAGTAGATTGTTTACCATCTTAAGTAACTCATAATCTGTGGGCACATTTGGACTTCGTGGGGCAGGCATGGTAGTGTAGCAGTTAGCGTAATGCAATTACAGTGCCAACGACTTGGGTTCAATTCTGGCCGCACTCTGTAAGCAGTTTGTATGTTCTCCCCGTGTCTGCGTGGGTTTCCTTCAGGTGCTCTGGTTTCCTCCTGCATTCCAAAGATGTACAGGTTAGGAAGTTGTGGGCATGCTATGTTGGCACCAGAAACATGGCGACACTTGCGGGCTGCCCCCAGGACACTCTACGCAAAAAGATGTATATCACTATGTGTTTCAATGTATATGTGACTAATAAAGATATCTTATATCTTATAAACATTGCAGGAAAATATCAAGAAGAGTTGGCATTCTGACTGTGAAGTTATGCTATGACTGCACCATACCCTATACCAATCCTAATCAGTAATGAACTGTAAATTGCAGATCACTATCTTTTGAAATTCCCCACAACCAAACTACTCAATGGGACTCTTAGCAGTTTGAATTTTATTTTTCCCAACAGAGGACTCTCAGGAACTCCCTGGAAGTTAGCTACAAGTGAGTAATGATTAAAGAGAGCAACCGGGTTTCAGGAGTCGTGTCATATTTCTTATAGAAAATGTTTTATTTTAAAAACACACATTTAAAAAAATTGGTTTGTTTATGAATACTAACTGGTTTAATGAGTACAGTGCTTTTTTGCAACTTCAAAAGCTTTAAACATGAATCTTATTTTGATGATTTCTTGGACAAATGGCTGCTAAGTTATAATGGTGCAGGGACATCTTTTTCTAGTGAAGTCTTTTACTAATATCTGCAGAGTAGAACAGATATAGCAACAAGAATTTTGCACAAAGTAACTCTGGCAAGTTCACAATACATTTAGATGTTCTGACAAGCAGAAAATGAATCAGTTTTGAATCCACGATTTGTGCCTCAATCTTCATCTCTTGTGTATTTGGTGCCTCTGTATATCAGGCTGAGAAAGTAAATTTTAAGAAATATTCATAGAATCATATCATCATAAAATACAGAAACAGGCCCTTTTGGCCCACCGTCCATGCCAACTGTGATTCCTGTCTATGCTAATCTTATTTACCCACATTAAGCCCATATCCCTCCACTCCTTTCCTATCCAAGTAGCTGAACTACAGTGTTCGCACTGTTTTTCTGAATAATTCAACCAGATGGGCACGAATGATAAGAATGCAATATAATGTGGGAAAGGGGGGTAGTAAAAAGAAAATTTTCATTACTTTTTGCTGGCATGGACTCAATGGGCTGAAGGACCTGTTTCCATGCTGTATTTCCCTATGAAAATGGTGCAGCTATGGGGAGGAACATATATGGCCTCCTCACAGAACTTTGTAAACTTAGTTTTAAATATTGTACCTTTTAATCAAAATGTTCACATTGAATTGATCTGTAATTACTCCCCCACAGGTGCCTCATTTCATTTGCTTGAAATCCATGCACATCAAGCTAACAGTTTGCATACATGCCATTTATTGTATTTGTACAGTTATTACTGTTATTGGGGCAGCATTGCTGGAAACTCAATCATCACATTGATCAGGTGTTGTGTCTCTATTAAGCAAAGCCTACCACCACTGACACCAATCCTGACAATCAATTGGTGCCTGAAAAACGGAAGAAGGCCTCAATTAACTGGCATTGATGATATTTTGAGCACACAGGTTCCCAGTGCAGGACTGTGAGACTATTACAGTCTTGATCGAAAGTAGCTTCCCGCCACTGGTATTCCCAGCTTTATGACGGTTTACCTGGTTTCTAACTTCTACCAAGCTGTAATAGGATAATTGCACTGAAAACAGCAGGCGCGATAGATCTTGCTATGAAAGCTTTCATAATTTTCTCAGGGTCTCATTCTGAGCTGTAAGAACTTATGGGTATCTACCATCTCCGTCAGTGCGTTGTGAATATTGGGAGAAGAATCACAACTCCTATACTGTCTGTTCTTTATTCGCTGAAATGGCATTGCAGTTTGCTGTATCCAGTTCATTCCCACTCCCCATGGCTAAAAATTGCAGAGTAAAATGTCCATCCTTTTATACTCAGCTGAAAATTGTTCTTTTCCCATGAAAATCAATCTTGACTTGGAGCTGTCAAGTCAATCTATTAGCGAGTCATTTGCTAACTCACAATAGTGCAACTACACCTGATAGGTGTAAGTATGTATACGCTTTTTATGTATGAAAAAAAGCTTGTCGGGTTTCAAGTGTCAAACATTGCCTGCGATCTATAATGGCTCATATAGCTTGCACTCTTGTTTGGGCTGATCTGAGCTGCCTCTCTCCTCAAGGGGAAACTCATGTCACTTTATGTTAGCCCATACAGCTGCTGGCTGTTAACTCAAACTGCACTTAGCAGAAACAGACTGAAAGATTGAAACATGGACTGTTCCTAAGTGTGGTGCCCGAGAGGTGGAGGCAGAGAGGGGCTAGCATTTTTGGCAGCCTGTGTCCAAACGAGCAGAAATTACTGAAATGATAATAAATGTAGATGGTCTGGACAAAATGAAATGATCCATCTCGGTGCATAAGCAGCACTTGAGCCGCATTCAATCAGCCTGTCAAACTTATTGCCTGGCATTTTTGTGAAGAATCTGTCCACTAAAATTTTTTGTCATTCCTATTTCCTTGTTATCAGTCCGCTCCTCAATGGCGACCGGAGATTAACAACAATTCATAGAGCACATCCATTCCTGATAAACCTTATCCATTACTTCACGATCCGCGGGTCCATCCCATTTCACCTCAACCATTTATCATCTTTAACGCTGACAGCTAAACAGAGTGCTTTAAAATTTATCTCGGTGTGTCGACAGGGCGGATCTATTCGTCAACCTGTAGAGGTGCAGCTTAGCCTCTTCCTCTTCTTATCAGGATTCCACAGTAAAAGATTTGGCAGAGATGCCCGATTAATCATTGGCCGCATCAATTTGCTTGATTTACTCTCTTGTGGGAAAAGGGTGTAAACACAGCGTACTGAGGCAGCGCGAAACATAATGTGTCTGTCTATAGGAAAAACATTAGCAGATCATCCTGTCTTGTGATTGATGGAGAAGTGAAAGGCACAACTCTGGCGGGTTTGAATCTTACAAAGGACAATAAAAAGGTGAAGCTGTTTTTCTAATAAGTAATCAGACCAACAATTTAAGGCATGACACCTCAACATGAACTTTGATGTTTTAATTCACGTCTGCAAATATAAAATTGGTTATAGTTAAGGGGAAAAAGTGTCCAAGTGGAAAAATAATACTCATTATCATTACATTTAATAGAAAGGTCCTTGCTGTTAATTATTTTTCTTGGCATATTCATGCAAAAACACTCCAAGTTTTTGTAGTGTCCAGCAACAATAGGGTTAAGCAGAAAATAACATATACAGTTTCAGCAGTGGGTCAATACTGCCTTGAACAAAGCGTTCATCAAGATTTAATTCTTTTCTCTCTTGCTTTCACAATGTGTCTTTGGGTGTCTCTCTCACTCTGCCTCTCCCCCGTACTCAATGTCCTCTTAACTGAAGTTTTTCAGCAAAAACTAAAATGTAAAAAAAGGAAATGTATTCCAGTATAAATCTATCATCTATCAAGGCAGTGACAGATGGCTTGCAGGATTGTGTTTCATTATAAAACATTGCAGGAGTCACTCAGATTCATACTGACACACTCTGAAAAATTCTGAAAGAATTGGCAGCCAACCTGTTAGGGAGGAGACCAGATTAGAAATTACAGTTGAACATGCACAGCTTTTTAATGCTTGAATAAATGCCATTCATAATCAACTATTTGTACATAATGGGATTACCTTCTTATCTTTAGCTGTTCTTCTTTCTTACCAACCTACCTGATGATTCTGATTTTACATGCTAACGTGTTATTATCCATGCTTCAGTTTAGCACTTGCTATTGTGTGATTTTGATGTTAATTAGTGATACTATTTGTAAAACATTTATATTTTTGTTTTAGTTTGATCCAATACCAGGAATCAACGAGGTTATTTCCTCAAGAATGACACAGAATTGTTCTCTTCATCTTAATGGAATGATTAAGCACCAGGTTTCAGGAAGACATTGAGAAGGAAGGGGTACTCCGATCAGTCCAAGCAATCTGAATGAGTTGAGGGTGAAGGAATTTCAAATGTTACAGTATTTGCCCTCAGATCCGAATAAAAGCTGAATCACATCAATGCACCAAGGCTGTTTTGATATGGTTGCTAGCTGTTGAAGGTAAATGATAAGTTAGTTAAAGTGTGTGATTACTGCAACATTAGTAATCCAGGATCAACACTTTAGCACTTTAGAATCTTTAATGAATACCTCCTTTCACTGCAATATCACAGATGATATGAAATTAGGAAGTGTTGTTGATGGTCAAGAAGGTTATCGCAGATTACAGGCGGATCTTGATCAGTTAGGGAAGTGGGCCGAGGAGTGGCAAATGGATTCCAACACAGATAAATGTGAGGTGATGCATTTTGGAAAGTCAGACTAGTGTAGGACCACACTATGAATGGTAGGGCAATACGGAGTGTAATGGAACCGAGGAACCTGGGAGTACAAGTGCATGGTTCGTTGAAAGGTAGACAGGGTGGTGAAAAAGGTGTTTAGCAGTCAGGGCATTGAGTATAGGAGTTGGGACATTATGTTATAGTTGTATAAGCCATTGGTGAGGCCATACTTGGAGTACTGTGTACAGTTTTGGTTACCCTGTTATAGGAAAGATGTGGTTAAACTGGAAAGAGTGCAGAAAAGATTTATGAGGATGTTGCCAGTACTGGAGGGCCTGAGTCATAGAGAGAGGTTGACCAGGCTAGGTCTTTATTCCTTGGAGCGCAGGAGAATAAGGAGTGACCCTATAGAGGTTTATAAAATCATGAGGGGCATAGATAAGGTGGATCATAACAGTCTTTATCCCAGGGTAGGGAAGTCTAAAACTAGGGAGCATTGATTTAGGGTGAGAGGAGAAAGAATGGAAGGGACCTGAGGGGCAACTTTTTCATGCAGAGGGTGGTGAATATATGGAACGAACTGGCAGAGGAAGTGGTTGAGGCAGGTGCAATAGTATCATTTAAGAAGCACTTGGATAGTTACATGCAGGGCCGGGGGTTCGAGGGATTTGGGCTGAACACAGGAAATTTGGACTAGCTGGGTGGGCACCATGGTCAGCATGGGCTTGTTGGGCTGAAGGGCCTGTATCCTTTCTGTATTGCTCTATAACTCTACAACTCCAACACAGAGTTGCCCAATTTTCCAGAGGATTGTAGGGGTGGATACAGATGACCTTAGAAAACCAAGGTGCAGTAGGGGGCCTCAAATATCTGTTCAGCTGCCACCGTTGTTTGTGAAAATAAATGTCTGTTGTTTCTTCCTGCATGAGCACTTCATGCTAATATTTTGGCCTTTACCTATGTAGCAGGTAGCACATTTTAGGCTAGGTATGAGTATATGCTTCATTCCCACCATGGGAGAATTAAGAGATCACTTGAACTTCAAAAAGAGGTGATGCTTGGCCAAATTTCTAGGATAGTTAGTTTTGACAGGCCACTCACCTGAGAAGGAGATGTTACACTCTTTCCTATATTTTGCTGTACAGATTGCTGTCATACTAAAGGAATGTTGATAGCATTTGTGGTTCTCTAATCCTACCAGTACCAGACCAACTCTTATCCCATGTTTGAAGGAGAAATCATGCTGAGCTTCCCAAAACCAGCATGAAGATAAAGCTGAAATTCTTTGAAGCTGCTACAACTGATGGTTTCAAAGTAGTTCATAAAAAGCTACTAAGTAAGGCTGAACATCAGGGACAAGTACAGGAGGATCCCTGTAAAGCCCTACTTTATCCCATGGGAATGTTGATTTTGTGTCATAGTTGTTACAGTTTGGACTTCCATAGAATGCACCAAAAGAAAGTGTTAACTCCTCTTAAATCTGGTAAAATTATAACATTTCTAGCATAAATTACTTCCATTGAATTTTCACAGTCTTTTGAATTAATTTGGAAAGCATTGCATTTAAGCATTTTACAACCAGAATATGACATGCCCCCAGATTGAATTGTTCATTGTTTTTTGGGGGAATTAATGTGGCCAGCATTTATTATCCACTTCAAAATGGCACAAACAGGATGACTTGCCGGACCACTTTGGAGGCCATCACATTATCGTGGGCTGGAATTACACATAAGCCAGTATAGGAAAGAATGGCAGATTTCTTCTGCCAGAGGGCAGTGGTCAAATGGATTTTTACAACAATCCAGTGATAACCATGACTGAGAGTTTTGTTAAAATTCCATATTATTAACTGAACATAAAATCTACAACTGCCATGATGAGATTTGAATTTCAGTTTTTGGGTTGTTAGTCCAGGCCACTGAGTTATTCACCCAGTAATTTAACTCCTGCAGCACCATACTCAATCACTGTAATCTCCTTTGCACGGTTACGTTAATTGTATCAGTTTGTATGCCTTGTATGAGGCTCATAGATTAAAATGATCATTTTGAAAGCAAGGTTACCAATTAAACAAAAAGGAAGGCTTGCATCTATATGACCTCCACAATGCTTTCTGCAAACATCTTAGAGTCATTAACTATTTCTGAAAAATAGGCACTACCATAATGCAGGAAATGGAAAAGCCAATTTTCAAAAGTTTTCAAAGCCATTGAATACATTGATTTGTGTTTATCAATATGACCAATGAATTGATCTATATAAGTCTTGAGCTCATATATTTAAAATTGTATAAATGGTGGTAAGTTGAACTCTGACTAAAACTGCTTCTCTTTTGCAATAAAATTCATTTGGTTGCTACATTAATTAAATTGCACCTTGTTACTTCTCAAGTTATCCAGAAATTTTGTTTAAGCAAAGAGTTGTTATTCAAAAACTTTAAAAATAGCTTCATTCTAAAATTCTTGTCAATTATCTTGGTTTTAATTAGTTAATAAGTAAATAAATTACAGCAGGAAATTGGCAAAGAAAATCCTCTATTTTGATGGAATTTGTGCCCACATCACAGATTGTGTCCAAAGTATAAATTTGATCTCTCCATATTGTGTAAAAGAGAAGATTCTAGGCATAATGGAATCAGTGATCAAAGCTCATTTTTCTTCTGTATTTAAAATGAGTTAAGGCTTTCTGGAAATACATCTAAAACTGACCATCTACCACTGACCTCAGTGTTATTCTGTGAAGGCATACAGTGTACAAAGCTGTGGAGTTATGGAATAACAAATCTTTGGCATTGATGCCACTGTAATTCCTTCAATGGGAAAAGAAAAGTGTCAAAGATGTAGAAATCATATTGCTTATAAGAACATGAGCTATGTTTTGGTAAGTGTTTTATTTGCGCACACACAAAGTAACATGAATGGTGCAGTTATTCATAGTAAATATGCATAATTTTAGGAATGTGAAGTGTGAACTTAACCTGCATACTATCTTGCTCTGGCCGGAGATCTTGAAGAGATGGTTCTTAGTAGAAACAGATTTAGATAGCATTTAGCACAAATAGTAAAAATGGTGGGAAGAATGTGGGGCATTTCACTTATTTATACATTTTATTGAGGGGGAATGGAGATGAGATGAGGATCATTGTTGTCAGCTTCCTCCCCACTCCAAACCAAAGAAACTAAAACACAAGTGACCTGGTCTGTTGGTGCATCAAAGAAGAATGTATTGTTGTATTCTGTGGCACATTCTCCGACCTCCAACAATGGTTCAGGTAGAGAGCGTTCCAGCAGACCTTCTTCCTTCCAATAGGGTTTCCTTTTCTGATTAAGGCCATGGTGTTTCTTCATCATACATTCGTGGTCCAGTGTTGCAGCAAGGATGTCAACATTGCAATGCATAATAATTGAGCTCACTGCTGCATGCTTGGTAGTATTCATGCTTAGGTGTACCATGTGCAATAAGTACTTCATTCAAATTCCTGTTATGTGCTATGCATGCTAGGAAGAGTTGATCGCATTCAATCAGAAAGCGCATAAAAAACACGTTCCACGCAGTTTAATTTCTGGACCCATGAGTTTAAAAACGTGTATTTCATATTGTAATATTAATGTAAATTACTGTTAGATTTCATACCACATTGTACCTAAAAGTAACATTCACATTTCATGGATTATTCAAAAGGTAGTAAAGTGATCCTTCAGGCTATCGGCACATTTTTCAAAACTGAAACAGTCTTTCTCAGTAAGAGTGCAGCATCCATTGGGAAGTTTGATACCCTGGATCCACACCTGGAAATATTATTACTGAAATTAAAGTATTTATGGAAGCTTTATTCAATACAATGTCAAATGTAATAGAATGGTGAAAGGAGCAGCTTTTATCAAGATGGACTTTAGGGATGTGCATGGAGGTAGCAAAATGGAGACACATGAACGGTCTCGAGCTGAAAAGTCAACTGCCTATTTCGCTCCACAAATGCTGCCTGGCCTGTTGAGTTCCTCCAGCATTTTGGCTGTTGTTTGAAGGAGCAAAATGCATTATTTGTCATAAACTAAGGAACAATACAAAGGCATGTCTGATATTCAGTTTATGTCATCATTCGTAGAAAAATCCAAAATGGAGTAGAGAACAACATGTTAATAAATAGAATTTAAATCATTAAGTTTTTTTAACCCTTTTGATTATAAATTGACAAGGGACCTTTCATCTATGAGATTTGTTATTTTTGTGATGTTATTCTCAGGCTGGGATCTTAAATTAATAATAAAATGCTTCATGTCATCTTCTGTATTTCCACCTTCTCTCCCTTTATAATATTCTGCATTGTAATTTAATCTAAAACCAATTATGACAGTGTCTGTGTACATGGATGTGTTAGAAAATGACTTCAGTCATATTGAATTGATTGCTGCATAATTTACCTGATTCAGGTGATTAATTTGCAGATTCTGTTTTTGATGGTGCCAAGAATGGTGGAATTATTTGTAAGTTATCTGGTGAAAGTGATAAATTATGGAACATTGTTCAACCTTAGTTGACTTCATCTCAAATTAACTAAGTAAAAAATTAGACCTTCTCCCCCAAAAAATCGATTGTTAAAAAATGTACATATTAAGGAGTGATTAGGTTTTTTTGAGCCATTTCCAACTGCAATAATGGGTATGATGTGGGATTTTCAATATTATTCAGTTTATCAACTGAACATTATTGTATGAAAACAACTTAGCAAATGATGGCAAGTTTCCACCAATAAAGGATAGGGCCATTAAGGGGAATGGCCCTTAATGGGCCATTTGACATTGTAATGTGATCCTGACATGACATCATTTATTGTGCCTGCCATTGCTAATCTTTTGATTTCAATTTAAAAAATCAAGATTTGAAAGAAACATTAAAATAAACTTTGCACTGCGACAAATGTGGCTTCCCTGGAACATTCAGGAGCAAACAGCTTCAAAATGTCTCCGACAAAGACAATAGCTCCTTTAATAGATTATTTCTTGGGATGGTGAAACAATGTTGGTAACTTTTGATGCATTTATTACTGGAATGCTTCCCCCAAGGAAATGTTGGGCTTCGAAGGTTAAAGAACAGTTGTGTAACAGATTGCCACTAAAGCTTTCATGAACTTAAAGCGGTGTTTATTTGTTTAGAACTTCTAGCTGCTTGTACACCTGTAAGAGGCTCTGTCATTTACATCTTGATTTGGATCATGTTCAAATTAGACCATATTTTTCCATTTACATCAGATTTTCTATATTTGAGAGTGGATTTGGAGAAGCATATTCTCAGAGGGGAAATGATGAAACTGAATCACCAGATAGTACATATAAATAGGGACAGCTTTTTTAAAGGGGCAAGCCTTCGTATTTGACTGATGGAAATCAATTCAAGTTTAAATTATTTCTAGATCTCATTTCTACATGATGATATATAGTCATGTAATCCTTAACATAAAAATAAACTAGACCCCATATTTTAATAGTCACACAACATTTGCTTTCCCATAGTTCTCATGTGGGCTTTCGAACAGTCACTCTGGAAGATTCCATGCAAGAGGTGAAGATGAGACGCTGATGATAGTAGACGTATTTATGCAAGGACTTAGAATTTGACTTATTATTAGTCTCCAACAACAGGATAAGTGTAAACAAAACAGATAACAACATTAATATAAGGAGTATCTAAGTGAATTGAAGGAACACACTGTTATTCCACGAGGTGAAAGGATGATGAAATTGAAAACTTCGCAAATTGAAAATCAAATTTCTAATTAACTGAAGTGGAAGCTGGAGGTTTG
>JARFYF010000063.1:24835323-24845676 GCA_030265395.1 Rhina ancylostomus | reverse complement strand
TATTGTCTCACATCCATCGATAGAGAAAACAAGCAGGCGGGTCTCTCTCTCTCTCTCTCTCTCTCTCTCTCTCTCTCTCTCTCTCTCTTTCTCTCTTTCAGACTGACTCCGACTGATTGTTTCAACAACGTCATGATGTACTTTACCTTTTGTTTGACGTAAGCATGCCACGCACGCGCACACACACACACACACACACACACACACACAATCTTAAAGGAACACTCACTAACAGTCCTAGTCTGTAACATCTGTATCCCAGCTTTTTTACCTCAAGTACTTAGCCAAGCCCCTTTCAAAACCCCTGATTTTGAATTTTTTGTTTCCACCTCCTTGACAGGCATTGAATTACAAATCATAACCGCTCTGAGAATGAAAAAAATCACTTGCATTCCAACCCTTCCCCATGTCTTTTACCTGCAGGCTATCCCTGGGTTACGAACACCCAACTTATGGACACCCGTACATACGGACGAGCTCCTTTGATATTATTAAATTCAAAATTGTTATGTGCATGCATACATTCGTTCCTATGAACACCAGAATTAGTTTCCTCTTTCTTCACTTTTAATAATTGTTCTTTCTTATGTGTTTTTGATGCCATTCATTACAATACTTTGGAGGTTTGGTTACAATATAGAGAAAATTTGTGCATTTTCTGTTTTATGGAAAAAATGTCAGTAAAAATGGAACCCGCTCATTACCTGGGATGGCCTGCATTAGTTTAAATCTGTGTCCCGTGGACATTGAATTATCTGTAACTGGGACCCCATTTCTTTCTTTGCTCCAATTGCAACTTGTGTATCTCTGTCAAATCTTCTCTTGACCTTCTTTACTCCAAGGTGAGGAGCCTCAGCTTCTCCATTCTAACCTTGAGGTTGAAATTCCACATCTCTGAAAAGTTTCTAAACCATCTTTTCAGAATCCATATTCTGACCTTTTCATCTTTCCCTCGCCCGTGTTACGTACTTTCCAGACATTCCTTTTTTGCTGTTCTCCATTCCTCTGACACATGCCCCCAACTTGGGGAGGATCGGAAGAAGGTGGCAAGCACATTTTCATTCTGCACCTTCACTTCCCTTATCAAGCTGCTGTGTTTCCCATCTTGACCAGGTGACTTATTTGCTTTAAGCTTAACCAGCCTATCTATTTTCTCCAACTTTTCATCAAATTCATTATCTCTACTACCTACCTTTTCTATTTTGTTTATTGCTGTTTTGATCTCTCTGGAGCATTCAGTGATACAAAAAGCAGAGGAATTTATTCTTGCATTTATTAATGCTGCCTGGTAACCGAGTCCATGGTTTTTGTGTGTGAAAGCTTTCAGAGTTCACTCTCTCCTCTGAACATTGTGGTGGTATAAAATCATTCTTCCGCTGTGTTTGTTTTGTCTACCTGTCCTGGAGTCTCAAAGATGCAGAGGCTCTTATTTGTTGGGGTCAAGGAATTTGCACTTATACTCCTGTGGGTTCAAAGGTGGCCAATGAGTCCAATGCAGGAACTGCACAGGAGGAACAAATAGTGCCTGATAAGGTGGGTGGGTTGTTTGGGATGTAATGTGTTCCTTCTACTATTTGTACTTGTCTTATAGAGACATGAGGTGCAGTCATTTCCCAGATGCCATTTCTTTCTTTCTGAGGTGTCTTTTTGGAGCTTGGGGCAGAGTATATTTTTTGGGAGTCCGGTATCAGGCGTATGGACAAAGTAGACTGCCCATCAGAGCTGGTTCAGGATGATCAGAAATGCTGGCCTGGGAGAGGAGCTGATATAGGTTTCCCTATCTTGCCAATGAATTTGGAAGAACTTGTTGAGACAGTGTTATGCAAATGACGCTGTAATTGACCTGATGGACAGTAATTAGAAAGCCTTTTTTCAGAATTATAATTCACTTTCAGGAATTTCTTTTGATTAAAAATCTTGGTCTTCAGATAGCCAAGTGTAGCTTGAACAAAGTGGTTAATTTGGAATCAAATTGTCACTTCAATTGCAATAAATACGTTAACCAATCTTGGCTCCCTTCCAAAATTATCATCATAAAGCTGACATTAAATGGTAACTTTATAAGTACAATGGAGCCTACCTGATTTATTATTGCTATAGCCTATTGCAGGATCTAGAAGGTTAATTCATCAGATTTATTAGTAAACTATATTGGTTCTGAAGGAAGATAACAGTCATAAAATAAAATCTGAAAGAAGAAGGCTGTCTGGCACTGCCTCTTGTTAAAAGAAGTGTTTAAGAAGAATTATGATTAAGATTGGGATAGCACGGGTATTCTACTGCAGTAGCATTCTGTCCTTTATTTTGGCAGGTTGTAATTCCTCAGACACCAATTTACTAATTTCAATGTAATGCAGTGTAGAAGCCATTAGACAGAGGGTGGAAAATCACATCTATTTTCTTGGATTTAATTTCTTTGTTGGTGATTTATATTTACATAGATTCTAAATAATTTAGTAAAAAGGTTAATTTGAAAATTGAAGACCTGTAACAAAGTAGTTCTTAAACTTATCTATGTGATGATTCGGCATGATGCTCTTCACTGAGGAAGTAATCAGGCCGTGACAATCAGAATTTAAATTTTCTGCTTTTCTGAATATATTAAAACTAGAATGTGAATTGGCTGTGATTTGACATTCTGCTTTGGTTCCCAAAAAAATCACACTGTTGCACATATTACTACTGTTCACTTGTATCTGGTTTGCTGCCACTTCTGAAGACCTGGATTTTGAAAATTCAAAATTATAGGGATGCTGTGATTACTCACCATTATTAAATTAGTAGCAGATTCTGGCAACTGCATGTGAGCAGTTAAATATAGAAATTAGGAATTTGTTCTGCTCCACCAGAAACAGTGTCATATGACAACCTGAAAGATTCTCTGTCAAATTACATAAAGTAACATGAATTTGCTTGGCTTATGTGATAGTATTCTTCAGAAAAAAAGAGCTTATTGGTTAGGAGTATTATGCAGACTGAGTGTTTTTGAGGTGCGTCTGACATCACAGATTTTTCTGGCGCCAAAAATGGACAAGATGTGCTGTCTCTGTCTAAAAAAGACTTTTCAGCTGTTTTAAAACTTGTCCTTGATTTTTAGCAATTTCTCTTTTGCAGTTTAACTCATCTTCAGTTGAGGAAAAATAAGCCTATTCATATAGAGCGTTTAGAATATTGGTTGGGCATGTAAGATAAATAAAAACCTATAGTTTAGATGCTGGCCCTGTTTAAAAAAAAAAGCACTTTTGAAATAGTGGAAACTGTAAGAAAGTTTAATTTGCATACTACTGGTATGTCTTGGAAGTTTTTGACCCATTGTCACCCCCTTAAAAAGTCTTGCACTAAGATGGATAAATATTATTCCTTATCTCCTGTAAGAATCACATTTCATTCAGAAAGAGGACTGTATGGTTGAAAAAAATAATCAGTATTGTGGATTTTTCCTGTTTAAAGGATGGTGTATGATACTTAAGTTTTCTATGGAGAATAATAGGGGGAAAATTGGAAGAATGATCTGTGTCAATAATATGCAATGAGGTCACTGTTAAAAGAAAAAAGGAATTGGTCTTTGCTCAGAACACACTGCTGGGAAAAGGAAACTGTCCTTTTCTTTCTGTTGTCTTTGGCAGTGGTGCTCAAGTACCTCCAGAGACTTATAGAGGGGTTAATAATGTGGTCTTTTGATATAGTTTAGATCCAGGCTGTAGTTTACAATATTATGTGAACCAGAAACATCACGATGAATCAGTTTGAATGAATAGCCTACCTCACCGACAGGCACCGATTGGGGCTAGATTCTGTCAGTGCTACCCAGATCTTAAAGTACACAGGAGTGTGATTACCAGATAATTAATTAATGATGATAGTGTAATCACTTCTAATTAATTCAGTCTTAACTGTTTTGGACACAGCATTCCTGGAAGTACTATACGCTAAGGGTGTCAGGTAAGTAAAGTTTAACCTGCTTTTATTAGTTCCCTCTTGGCTTAATCATGGAGCTGGCAATTTCATTCTTATTGCCATTGGGATGAAAATAATCTTAGAAGTAGCTACTTGGCTATGATAAAAGCATTCTGCTTGTAAAAGAAGCATATCTGAATATCGATGAATTGGTATATATTGATTCCAATAATATTTAAAATTCTAGGCGTAGAGATGAAGTTATTTGGCAATGTTGCCTGAAACCTTGTTCACATTTGGCATCTTCTTAATGTTAGGATTGTGTTTGGATTGTTCGATGATTAAATATTGTTATTCATCAGCATCATTATAGGTTTATGGTATGTGATCCATTTTTTGTCCAAATAAAATGATTTCAAAGATATGTCTCTAGAATAATTTTCTAATATTCATTCTGATGGAGAGGGTGGGATAACAAGTGATTCTGGTCTTCAAGATTCTCTCGCAATGAGCACCAAAGAGATAGCTGAAATGACAGGCTGGAGCTTATCTGCCGTTAAAATCCAAATGTCTGGTGGCACATTTCAAGTACAAAACAGTTTTACCATTATTGACTGCACAGGTTCTATTCATAGATCTTAAAAAGATTAAAATCAAGGACTGAGCACTTCCCCCTTAATGCAAACTCAATATGGCAATGAAAGCTGTCTCAGTAATATTTGGGTTGTTTTGGTATCTCTCACATATCAGTGTCTTCTAAGACTGCTCTAGGAAATCATAAGTGCAATGAGGAAATCAGTCCTCTTCCACATTCGAGCTTCACTGAACCTGCAACTTGATGAGCAATCTGTAATTTAAAAAAAATCATTTATTTTAAATGCCTTCTTTTGAAACCATGGCTCCTTTTCAGTTGTTCCATTTAAATCAGAAGAGTCGGGAGAGACCAAAATATGTCCTGAGTGCTGTTTCTAATGAGGTCTTCCTTCTAGTGTTACACTAACGAGAAACTTGGGGAGATTATATTAAGGGGATTTCTAATGTTGAAATTAATTTTCTTTCTCTTTTGTAAAAACAAATATACTTGCTTTGGAAGTATTCAAAAAGTTTTGTGCTTAGTTGCGCCTTCTCTCACCCATTCTGTCATTAGTTCAAAGCCGATCCAGGATGATAATATCTTCCTGTTTTGGAAATGTACTATCGGGTTTTCACTCCATAGAATACAGTGTAAGAATTATATTTCTTTGGAGCCTGGAATATTAAGAATTCAGTGGTAGTTACACCAGTAGGTCCTGCTTAATTGAGCTGGGTTTTTCTCTTCAGCCGAGCCTTTCAAGAGTACATTGTCGATTAGACCAGAGATACTTCATTTAGTATTTAGTCAGAGACAGCTGAATAATCTGCATATAGCCATAGATGGCTTTCTCACCTCCCCCCCACCCCTCCTTTTACTTTTGATATTACTTGTACCTAAAAATTAATGTAGCATCACTCAATTTGCAGTTAAGGAAGAACAAAGAATTACAGTGTAATAGGCAGTGTTCTGCAATGTTAAATTTCTAATTATGTGCAGAACAGTTTTTGAAGAAAAGGACAAGGGAAGAGAAAATTCATAAATTTGTACAATGGGCACTGGGGATTGGAAGGACAATTTTGGAATGAGACTGTCGAGTGAAACGGTTTCAAGAAATAATCTGGTTTTCTTACCACGACACATTTAATCTGCTGTCTGATTACTATTTAAATGAAGACCCTAATTGTCATGATAGATTATTTCTTTCATAAATTGAAAGGAAATTTTCAGACAGGCAAGAAGAGACACCTTGAGTGTTCGTATTTTTTTTAAAATTTGATATATCACGTTTGTTTTAGTGAACCTTTTGTCAAATCTTAAACTAAGGAAAATATGAATTTAGTGAGGAATGAGTAGTAATTAAATATTCTGGTAGAAGCCTTGAGTTCTGTCAAATGTTTTGATTTATGAAAAGGTTATATTTGTGCAAAATGTTTTGTTAAGCCAAAAAAAACAGGGTGAAACACATTTGGTATAGTGCATTCGTAAGGGGAGGTAAGAGTGATTCACTGTTTGTTATAGTGAAAATTAGATTTGTAAATCAAAGGCACATGCCAAAGAGTCAAAGGTATTATAGCAATAATTCACAGAATATTTTCAAATCAAGGAATACCTGTAATGACCAAGCTGCATGAGCCACCCTGGAAACTAAATGTGGCATTTCTGCAAATGCAGCTTCATTGTGTAGAAATTCTGGCTTTCCTTTATATCAAGCATGATGATGCTATCTGTTTCGTGCTTGTGGAAGGCCATTTTTTCCTTTTGGTGTTGCTAAACTTGTGAGTGTATATCTGGAGTCAGGCAGTGTCAACTAGGTTCTGCCTAGCTGGAATCTGATATGCACTTTTGTTTTTGACTAAATATAGGTACAAAAGTGATTACCAGACAGTTCTAACACAACTGACAATTCTCAGTTACACGTTATGTCAAGTAAAGCTCAATCATTAGAAGCAACCAAGATTGTATAAAACTCCAGCTCTTCTGAATCTTTCCCATTAATGCGTGCAAGCTTTCTCTTTGATATCCCTGTAGTTTTGTGATAAAGGTTCAGATGCCACAACTTGACCATCATGGATAACCAATTATATTTTAAGTTTATTATTTTGTATAACCCAAGTGATCAAACTCTTGTGTACTTGCTCTAAGTTTTTTTTGTTGGATTTAAAAAAAAGAAAATATTGACTTTGTTTTCTTAAGGACAGATGGCACACGTGTCACAAAGCGGCTTACATTAGTAAAGTCACTGTTCTAATGCAGTAGGGTACTATAAACAGAAATCTGATATTGACCAAATAATTGATTCACTAACAGTTATCAGATGATCTTCCTTAAGTAATAGTAGCATAAGAATTTTGCAACTACCTCAGAATGGAGATGAAGCCTTGATTTTAAAGCTTACCTGAAAGATGGTATCTCTGACAGTGTAGTGCTCACTCAGTACTTAAGCCTTTGAAGGAGAACTTGAAGGCTAACTTCTTGATTTACAGATGGGGATGTGGCCAATGATCTTTTACAATATTTGCATTCAGAAGCTACAGCCCCCTGCTATCTGAGCAAAATGACCATTTGCCAGTTCAATAATCCCCTAAATAAAAAAAAATGCTCTTCAGTGTTCCCCAGAGGGAAACACCAGGAAGCCCAAGCCCATTAATTATTTTCTAGAATAATCAGTTTTATGTCTAGGTCATGTGGTTACTGCTTCATCTTGTGGAAGTTTATCCAAAATTTATTTGAAGAACAGTAACATCAAGTATTCTTTCACAGAATGATCAGCCTCGAAAGAAATGTAAAATTTGTGAAGGTCTTTGTAAGATCAGTCTTTTAGAGAACATGACCAATTTGTAATTGTACTTCCGTCATTTCATGTAGTTTTCTGATTGTGCATTATTTAAGCTTCTCCATACCTATATCACTCTGGTCAATATGAACTTGGGTCATGAAAAGATCAGCTAACTTAGTATCTGTTTTGGGATTATTTGTTAAGCATAACCTTGTGAAACCATCATTGGAAGACACAGATGTTCAGTGTATTGGTAGGAATGGCATGGGAATAGAAATTTGGGAGAAATGTAAGGATATATCTGGTGTCTCTAATATGTAAGGCTCTAGTAAAATAACTTTGATAAATGAATGAGATATGTTTTATACACCTGTGAAATTGTAATATGAAGTAATTAAATACTGCATTATTGTGATCAATATTTTATGTCGTATAATTTTTTTCTGAACTCTTTATTTTGAGCCATTATTCACCTGCAAATGATGAGAGCAAAGGGAGCTGCTACATAAATTGAACCTTCTCATTGTGCATGCGCACTGTTTAAAAATATTTTGGTGTCTAGACGCAAGAGAGTCTAATACCATATTCCTCCTTACAATACGTTAAACTGGGCAGCAATATATTACTAATTGTATGATCTAATTGCATTTCCTTGTTCAACTGATCCTGGTTCCTTAATTTAGCAGTCAGGAGATTGTGCTGTTACTGATATGCTGACAATTTGCTGCCATTAAACTTTTTGTTTTTATCTTTTTATTAAATACTAATGAATGTCAAATTTCCATTTTTTTCTTTGCTGAACTGTTGATTGCATTGCTTTGGCTCAGAATGTTTGATGCTTTCAAATCTCCTGTATATCCACATTGTACTAAATCTTAAAAAAAGTAAAGACTTGATTTTGGTTTGGCATTTCACATGCTCTCCAGATGCTCCAAAGTTCTTTGCAAATGCAGATTTCTTTTTTGAAATGCAGTCCTGGTTAATTGACCATTCTGATATGCAGCATGCTCACAGGAGTTCATGATAAATCACCAGTATATGTTTTTTAAATAGTATTGTTTGAGAAAGAATTGTATTCCAGAAATCTGGAGTATCTGTGTTCTTTTTTTGTACCACCTCATGGAATCTTTTGCATCTAAGTAAATAGGCTGTCAGATTTAATATCTCTTCCAAAAACCAGCACCTTTAAAGGTTGACACTTAAATAAATAGAGCCAATGTGTGCAATGACTTCAGTGGCCTTTATATCCTAGTGGCTTAAGAAATCTGTATTTTGGTGAGGAAAGGCAATAGAGCTGGCTTTGACTTTTTTTAAAACTTTTCAGAAGGAGCTGAGCTAGGCTTCTATATTTTAGCTTTTTGCGTGAATAATTTGAAATGAAAATGTTTTAGGAGGAACTCGCTGAGCAAAACGTGGAATCTGAATAAAACCTTGTATGCGTGAGCTAAACTTAAATTGCCATGTATGGAGCCTTGCTGCAGAGTAGAGGATCACACAGTACATTCATTCTTAGAACCAACATTACCCTGACAGAAACCCTCATAGCAGAGCTGTACATGGTACCTAGTTGAATATTATTAGAAGCTTTTTGTACATGGGCAGTTCAGTTGACTGTGAGAACATTGTGTACTGAACATTTTTGCTGGGATATATGTTAACCAAACTCATTGAGTACTGGTCAATCAACAGACTACAGGCCATCCCCGGGTTCAGAACACCCAACATATGGACACCCCCTACATATGAACATGTTCCTAAAATATTAAATTCAAAAGTCCAACATACCTTCATGCATTTGTTCCTATAAATGGCAGAACTATTTTCCTTCCTTTCTCCTCTTTTAGTAATTGTTTTTCCTTGTGTGTTGTTGATGCCATTCATTATATTACTGTGGAGGTGTGGTTACCAAGTTGAGTGATTTTTGGCTATCTTCTGATTTATGGACAAAATTGACTTTTGGACATCTGTAGAAATGGAACACGTGTGTTACCTGGGGATGGCCTATAGTTAGGTTTGCTGAGATATATTCATCTTCCACACATAATTTTGACTCAATAATGAAGCTAAGATCAAAGCTTAGTGGATTGGTTTTGTAAGCATTTTGTTTAAAAGTCAGCTCCTGTAAAGATGTATGCATTTTTGAATTATATTTGGGTTATGGGAAATATTTTTCCTGAAAGAATATTGATAGTAAACCCTTGTTTCTTTCTTGTCTTTTAGCACGGATAGGGAAAAACAAGAGGAAGAAGGCCTCAGAGGATGGCCAGGTATGTCCGCTATGCAATGAGACGCTTTCTGGATCTGTGGAGGAGATGAGTAGACATGTGGAAGCCTGCCTGGACAAGGTAGTTGATGGGCATGTTGGAATATCAACAAGTCTTTTTTTTCTTGCACCATATCAGAAGGCTAGTTTAAAATATTTGTAGATGTTTATTAGGATATGAATATATTTCTATTCTTGCAGATTCTTGGCAGTGTTCCCAGACAGTCAGCCTCTTCCCAGTAGTAATATCCCCAATGTTCTTCCAGTATTCTTGTATCCAGCAAATGGCTCTTCATGCCACCAAACTCTGTGCTCCTTCATTACTCAAGGCTACTTGTACCACTGCTGCACCTAGCCTTTCCGGCTCACATCTTGACTCCCTCACATTCAGCATGCCTATTCCAGATCCTTCCATCTTGTCACTTAAAATCCTGCTGTCTTCACACAAGTTCTTTGTTTCCTTCCTTCACTATTTCTCACCTAGTTATGAAAAAATACAATATTGTTAAATTCCAGCCCTAGTCTTCCCCTCAAAAATTATGCAGTAGTTCATTGTCCAAGTATCCATACTCCAAAGCTTCCAGTCTCCTGAGTGCCTGTGAGCCATTTGTAAAATAGAGCCATCTGCTTTTCTGGCTCCAAGAATGCATTGTTTAAATGCTCTCAGACACCATGACCCCAGATCTTCCTGTTCTCATCACCTGGCATACACTTCTCGTTATCCTCAAGAGCATAATACCATATATTATGTTCGCACTATCATTTCCATATACATATCTTTCTGCTTGCAAATTCTGGAGCAGTCCTCATCTCTCTAGACCCTCTGCACTACCTAGCTTCTTT
>JARFYF010000063.1:24804547-24814819 GCA_030265395.1 Rhina ancylostomus | reverse complement strand
ATTGTAAACTGTAAATTTACAGTTACAAAGCCACAGAACTGGGAAATCTGTGGACGTCAGCCTGCCCAATAGGATTCCAACAAGAGTCCATCGGTGTAGTGCGGGTATCCTGGGACCACTGCTGTGAGTTGGGGCTACACTTTAGCATAATGCTGGGAGTACAACCTTCCACTCACAGGGCCAGTCCCAAGATATCTGCACCCTTGGACTTCCATGGGGACCCTAAAGGGCAGCATTGACATCCAGAGTTTCCACTCAGTTAACTGTCTGTCATGTTTTAAGATTGAGATCAGGACCAATTTTTTTAAATTGTGGGCTGAACCTAAATGTTTCACAATAGATGATACCGATAACATTGCTCAGAGATTAAACTAAAGAAGGTGACAATTCAACCAACCACCTTGTTTGTTTGCTTACTGACCAGATGAAAAACTGTTCTCTCCTGCGGTAATGCCATAGAAGAAGAATTTTTAAGATTTCAGTCCCTTTGTGGTGTGACTGAAAGAGACAGGAAAAAATTAAGTAAGAAGGATATTAATCTTCTCAAATGTAAATACTTTTTTTTGTCAATCCCAAAAGTTGACCACTGGAGTTCCCTTTGTAAAGCCAGATGAAAAATTAATATTGGTGCCAAGAGATGTAAATAATGATACAAATGTAAATGGTGGTTGTAATGACAGTGGATTATGTAGTGATACAGAAGAATCTGGTTCAAAATGTGTAAGATAGCCAGCTTGAAGGCCAACAGTCTAAATGTTGATGGGTGATATGAATGCCAACGTAATCTAATAAACTGTTGTAGTTGGCATTGAAATGATGGATCTAAAGATTATTTCATGGTGAACTGAATTGTTGCTTGTCCAAGTCACCATCAATCTTAACTTTGCTATTGTAGCTGTTACTGTACTGTTTGTACTATGATCATAACTCAAACAGCATTGACACAAAATATATTTCTCAGGAATAGGACCAAATATGTACCAGTTTGTGCAAGGGTGGTTTTTGAGATTAGCAGGAAGGTTTCTTAGTATAAAGGTGAAGCCTGCTGAAGTTCTTTGGTAGTTGGCTATTTCTTTAACTGCTAAATAGATACACAGAAGCAGATATCATACCATGTACTGGAGAAGAACCAGGGGAGGCCAAAGAGAGGGAGGCACTACGTGGTGCTGTGCTAAAGTAAGTAGAAACAGCAGTATTATTTCTTTACAGTGGAAATGTGGTCATGTTGCACTGTTGGGGGCTACTTTAGTAATTTGCTTTGGCTACAGATGCTTTCTAATTTTCAAACTAATCGTGTAACTTATGAAATGAACACACCTTATTTGTCCAGGTCCAAAGCAAGACGGCTTTGGTGTATGTTCACTTCACTCACATTCTTAACCAGCTTTCCAGTAATTTGTTGTAAGTAGTTGCTAAGTTGTTGTTCTACGTGACTAGTTAGTATGTGAAGTGAAAACATCACATTACCTAATATATCTCTTTTGAGATTTGAAGTGGAAAAATAAGGATGTTATTCATAAATATATATTTATATAATGTATAAAGGAAAGGTATATTTTACTTCTTTTGTGTTCCTTTCAAGTGCAGTTCCTTGGAAGTAATTTTTATATTAAACTGTTGTCTTTTTCAATAGATTCCCTGGAATTTTGATAAATAGACTAAAGGTCTTACGATTTAGAAATTATTTTGATTGTTAATTCTCAGCATAGCTGCATTCCCATTGATTGAGATTACGTATAGGACTCTGTCAGACTATTTTTGTTTTCAGGTAAATTTTGATGCCAGTCCCCATTACGGCAGATATCTGTCCATTTTCTTTCTTTGAGTACTTAAATTGAAACTTAATGTTTAAGTCTCCTTTTGTTTTAATTCACCATTTTATTCCTTACTGAATTTTTTTATGAATTAAAACTTTTATTACTGGTATGGAGATTGTTTATATTGGGTGTTATTTGGTTCTTTTGTTATCTTGCCTCTTAAAGAACCATAATAATTACTTTCATAATCCTCTAGCAAATAAAATGTATGTTTCTGGCAATAATTTAATTTTCTGTATTTAATAAGTGTGATATTAATCACAGTATATTATTTTTGCAGTGGTGGAACCCCAAGCAACAGAATAACACCAGAATTTTCAAAATGGGCCAGTGATGGTAGGATGAAGCTTTGATTTTAATAGGATTTGATTTTAATACTTCCTCCTTTAGCTGTGCTTATAATAATCTGCTAAATTGCTTTGAACTTTTATGGCATCCTGAGTTTAAAATCAGTCTAGAAATTAACTGAGTTTAAATGGGTAACCTGTGAGAAATTGCTCTATTAATGTTGGGTAGGATTTGAGAAAAAGGAAAACACTCAGCATGTCAGGCAGCATCCATGGATAAAGAAACAGAGTTAATATTTCAGGTGAAAGGCTCGTCAAGGCAGGAGAGTGGGGTCTGGCAAGAGCTGGGGGAATGTATGGAGTCTGCCAAAAGCTACGGGTGAGGGAGAGAGTGGGGTCTGGCAAGAGATGGGGGAGGGTAAGAGTGGGGCCTGCTGAGAGTCCGTGGAGGTGGGGCTGGGGGGACGAAGGGGGTCCTGTGAGAGGCAGGGGAGAGAGGGCCTTTCAGTCCGGGCCTGGGGGAGGGGGTTTTGGTGAGAGCCAGGGAGAAGAGAGAGACATCTTTTATGTTTCACTATGAATATTGTGGAAAGTACAATATTATAATTTTTAATTGCTGATTTTAAAAAAATGTATTTCAGATGCTAGTACTACTGTTTTTAGTTACTCTTGACCAATTAATTCTTGAGCACTGGAATGCAATCAGAGTTTTAACACTGAAACAACTGGGAAAAACTTCTTTTGATTTCTGAGTTTTCACTTAACACAATGCTTATTCCAGTGCACAAAATTTTGATCATACTGAGCACCACATCTCTGGTGTACAAATTTGTATTTTTGAGAAAAAGTGATTTACTTCTAGTTCTTGGAACTTCTGCTTCTGATTTCTTCACAGAAATGCCCTCAACAAGTAATGGAGAGAGTGGTAAACTAGAAGTGCAGACACAGAAGACATGTAAAAACAGCGAGATTGAAAAGTAAGTGCTTATGTATTAACTGAGTGGATCAAGACAGTGTCTGTTCTGATTGACTCTCAAAACAGAAAGATTGCATTTCTGTTATCTGTAGAAACAGCTTCTAAATTGGTTAGTATCAGTGCATTTTAAGGGGTGAGTAGAGAAATTGCATAGGAATTTCCATTAATCTATTGTGTACTTTGTCCTGCCCCAGATTCCTGCTTTACAGGAGAGCACTTTATTTGCCCAGAAATTCATTGGATAATGCTTTTCTTTCAGCAAATGACATGAAGCAGTTATTTCTGGGTCATTTTCTGTTACTTGGAAATTTGACTGGCCACATTCAGACATGAATCACCTTGGGGTTCCCGATGCAATTTTTGGGCCTCCCAGAACATCCTGGGCCTCCCTGTGCCCTGTGCAGGATTGAATTGGGATGTCTGTCATTTATATCACTTTAATCCTAAAACACTCTTTCCTCCCCAATCTCCTACATTGCACAGACCACCTACTCTGCCAGAGTCCTACAACTAACTGATCTGTTGCCACACCACACACAGTGCTACAGGATTTGGGTGTTTTTTGCCCCAAATTTCCCCAGTCATCTATCGCTGCTGTGATCTGATTTCATCTACCATTTTCCATCCCCTCCCCACCACCAAAATATTCTTGGCACCTTAACTTGAGTGTGGAGGGTCAGTCAGATTGGAGCAGGCAAGCGCACGTGTGCAGAGATGACAGGCTACATAAAATATCATCTGGTGTACTGTTTGTTTGGGGGAGGGGGACCTGTATAGGCCAAATGATAGCACAACAGAATTGGGACCAATATCTTTTCAGGAAGTTTCTATGGTGTGGTGGGGGAAGTTTAAACTAATTTGGCAGAGGCTTGGGTACAGGACAGTAGTATTGAAAGAGAGCAAAAAGGTGCAGAAGGAAAGAAATAGCACCAGAACAACTTTTTTAGAGAGGACCAGACAGTTTTAGGATGCAAGTATGTAAATGCAAAAAGCACATTAAATGAGATTGGTAGGCTGCAGGTGCAACTAACCAAGTAGGGTTGCAATGTTGTTGCACTACCAGATGTGGCTAGAAATAGGGTAGGAAGGGGAAAGATATGGAAAGGAAGAAAAGAGGTGGAGTGGCAGTACTGATAGAGGGGAATATTGCAGTTGATAGAGGGGGATGTTGCCATGATTAGAGGGCCTGGGTTATAGGGAGAGATTGGCCAGGCTAGGTTTTTATTCCTTAGAATGCAGGACAATGAGGGGCGACCTTATAGAAATGTTTAAAATTATGGGAGGCATAGATAAGATGGATGGTAACAGTCTTTTCCCCAGGGTAGGGGAGTGCAAAACTAAGGGGCATAGGTTTAGGATGAGAGGGGAAAGATTTAAAAGGGACCTGAGGGGCAACTTTTTCACACAGAGTGTGGTGAATATATGGAACAAGTTGTCAAAGGAAGTGGCTGAGGCATGTACAATAGTATCATTTAAGAAGCACTTGGGTAGGTACATGCAGGGGTGAGGCTTATAGGGATATGGACCGAATGCAGGAAATTGGGACTAGCTGGGTGGGCACTGTAGTCAGCATGGCCTCATTGGGCCGAAGGGCCTGTATCTGTGTTGTATTGCTCTGTGACTATGACTGAGAGGATTTCATGCAATCATCAAAGACAGAATCTGTTTAGTATCAAGGGAAAGTTGAACTGTGATTATACTACTGAAATTTTCATATTGGATATCAGGCAGCAAATTTGCAGGAAGATTGAAGAGATGTGCAAAAGCGTAATAGTACTGATAATGGGGGAATTCAAATTTTTTAAGTTTCAATTGATATAGCAATAGCATAGGGGGGAGGAGCTTCTGAAGTGTGTTCAGGCAAATGTTCTTGATCAATGCTTTTCTGAGCTGACAAACAAGGCAGGATTGTTGGTTTTGGTTCTAGGAAACAAGCAAAGACAAGTGGAGCAAACATCAGCAAAGGGAAGATCTGGGAAACAGCAACCATGTTATCATAGATTTAGAATGGACAAGAAAAGAACATATTTCACCCTAAGATTAAAAAAAAGTCAGTTCAAGAAGGGCCAATTCCAGTGGGATGAGAACAGTTCTGGTGAGGGTAAACTGGAATCATTTCTTGATAGATAAAACTGTAAATGAACAATGGTCGTCCTATAAGATCAAGGTGTTGCAGCTATATACCAGGCCTGCAAAGGAGACGAGTGATCATTTGATTGAGTTAAGCTTTTCACTACTAAGAGGCTTTGACATTTATAGATTGTAATGAACCTCCTAATTTAAATGTTACAGAATTTTATGTATTTTTGGTGGACTGATTTGGATTCCTAGAAATCAATAGACTGTTTCTTTTTCAATTTTTTCAACAAGGTTTTAGAACACCCTTGAATCTTTTTCTTTGTCTGTCTGGTAATCTGTTTTGGGAGGCTGATGTCAGGCAAACAAACAACATGACCTGTCCTTTAAAGCAGATTGCGTATACTTAGGGCCTCCATGCTGGGGATGTTGGCATGGCAGAAGACACCGATATTGGTTTGCTTTCTTTTTAGTGGATTTGGAGGATTTTGCAGAGCTTTATTTATATCTGTCCTATTCCTTGAGGAATCTTCTCTAGGTAGTTCATATCTCAGAAGCATGGAGGCAGCAGGGGTTACTGCTGTCTCATGGACCATGGGTTTTATGTTGGATTTGAGTTTTTGATCTTCAAACCCTGTTTCTTCAGTCAGCCAAAAGGTGTGCTGACAAAATGAAGGAGATGGTGAATTTCATCATCAATGTGTTTGTCTTTGAGATGTAACCCCTGAGATACAGGAAGTCTGTCGTATTTTCCAGGGTCTTGTTCCAACCTTATTATTGGAGGGTAGTGTGATAGAGCTAGGGCAGATTGGTGATTTTTGCAGGTGTTGAATGTGAGGCCTATACTCTTGTATGCTTCAGTGAATGAATCAATGGTGACTTGGAGCCCACCCTCAAATGTGTGCAAATGCATGTGTTGACTGCATACTGCATTTGACTGCGACACTGTCCCTGATGTAAGAGTCTTTGACTCCATCTTACACAACCTCCCCCACCCCCACTCCGCCAGTTGATGGAGTCAAAGGCACTTGTAGGGCTGAATAAGGCCATGGGCAGTTCTGAGTACCCACGGCATATTCTGCTCTTTCCAGATGTGGATAATGAGGTTGTGAATTTGTGTCTTCCTCACTGCCAGGCTTTAGAACTTCAACAGGGATGCCATCTGCTCCCAAGGACACTTGCCGGCTGCTCCCAGAACACTCTGCGCAAGAGATGCATTTCACTGTTTCTTTCGATGTACATGTCACTAATAAAGATATCTTTTTCATTTGGCATTTGCCTTTACGATGGCAGCAAGACTGGACAGAATAGATTACTATAAGGTGGAGTCAAAGACAGAGTCATATTACAGAGTTCTTAAATGTGTTCTACTCTGCACGCACTAACTGCCTCTCTGTCCTTGATAAATTCACCTCCACTCTTGGCTGGCTGGCTGTGGGGTAGGGCCATAATAGTTAGGCTTTTGATAGTGCTGACGAACCCAGGAGTGTCTAGGCTGTCAGTGAGCTGCTGGGTCTCCTGCACTTTTTCCACCCATTCTTTAGACCATGGGTTTTCTGTTGGACCTCATCTTATAGTTCATCTTTCAGTTGCCTTTAGAGCATTTTCCTTTCCCTTGATCCATAGTGAAACTTCCAAATCAGGGATCCTTAGCATTTGTAGTTAATTAGCTCAATGTATACAAAAGTGATTAAGAAAGTCTCCATACAGCAAATGTTTTGGGAAGTTCTATGTCAGAGAGTTTTAAAGCAGTCTTTTGCTGATCATACATCAGCTCACCTGTGATTGGTCATGTAGGGTGTTGCACAGCATGTGAAAAACAGAGCTAAATGGAATTGGCACAGTTTAGGACTGAATGTCCAGTAAATCTAGGTAACTCAGGGAAAGATGTAAAAATAAATTAAAATTTTTGCAGTTATTTCATCTTTGTCATTTACAACAGAGGATTGAAATAACTGGAAGCATTGTGTATAAGGAAAAGCTTCTTGCCAAAACACATTGTCATGTTCTGATTGGCAGCATTTACTATTGCACTTTCAATACTGATCCTGCAAACTTCTGTAAGCAGTGAATTTGTTGCTAAATGGTCATAGTCAATAGACCAATTATCAGGGAATGCAGTGTAAATAAAGACATTTTTATTTTATTATTGCAATCAGTTATTTCTAAAATGGAATGATTTTTTGTTGTCTTTGAAAGTACCTTGTTATTATCTTATACAAGTATTACTGAAGGGCATAATAATTGTATCATACAGTTTTAAAGGATCTCAAAAACATTCCATCACTTAAATTGCTTCACATGCAAATATTTATGAGTGTTTAATTTTGCTGTGTTTGTTTTATTAGCATTAGAATTGATATTTTGATGCAGCACCATATTGACGTTGACTGTTGGAACTGGATTATTTATTGACCAACTGATAAATTTTAATTCAAATGTGGTTATCTAGTTTGGTGATAGGGATAGAGTACATTATTTGGCTACCTGGCAAATGAGTGAATCCAAGTTATATTTGATGACTGAACTTGTTGGTGTAATGACTGCTTTATGTGGGAAGGATCTCTTGGAGTAAGAAGTAAAAATGTGGCTGTAGTCAAGTAACCATGAGCGATTGGATGGTGAGTAGAAAGTCAGATGTCTGACACAGGATATAGAGGTACTTGCAGCCAAAAGGTCAAGAATAGGTACTTGGTTCACATCCAGTTATTAGAGATGGACAGAAAAATTTATAGGGTTTTGATATATCCAGAATGTTCATGGCTATTATGTCATGTTAATTTGCAAGACCTCATTTTATCTTGTAATAAAATGCTATTGATGACTTCCTTGGTTTTTTTTTGTCCATTTTCCATCAATATTTTCACATTCATCTCACTTCCAGTTGTCATTTTTTTTCCAGAAGGGAAATTAGCTTTTAAGTTTATTTTAAGTTAAGGAAATCAAGTTTTATATTTTAAGAATAATTGGGAAAATTTTTTCTGTTAAAAGTATTATGGACTGAACATCCTAACTAATTGTTTTCAGATATTTTCTTCTTTTTCTCATTCTGATAATAGAGCAACATCCACTTGGTCTAACTGCTTGTGGGTAATTCAGGAATTTAGTGCTATATTTTATATATATGGTTTTCCATTTACTGATATGCACAATGTTATTTTCTGTTAGAAGTGAACAGGCATCTGTAAATGTGCTAAGGTGGCTAAGATTGATTCATTTTCAGTTTCTTTTCTACTGGCTTCAAGGTGGAAGTGCTTCTGTCCCCCATTATTTTCCAATTGAAATTGAGTTTACTGTTTAGGTAAATTACAGGCATAGCCTATTGATTCACATTCTATAGATTCTGCATCTGTGGCCAGTCCATTCTCATTCCAAGACATTCACTTCTTTGCTCTACCCACCGGCCCCTCCTCTTTGTACTTCCTCCACAATCCATCCATAAATCATTTGTCTGTATAATTATATTCACTTAACAGTAATTTGTACAAAAAGGGGAATTGCATTGTGAGATTCATAATGTATGAATGGCCCGTGGCACATTTTGCTGGTAAAATTTTATTTGTGTTCAAGAAAACATATAAATTAAATACAGAATACTTTCAGCTTCTGACTTGCTGTGTTTAAAGTCAAATGTTAATAAATGCAACAGTTCAATCTGTACTATGTAGAAAGTACAATCTATGAAATACATCACTTGTAACAAGAATTTACAGCTGTAAGTTTTTTTTAAGTTATCTTGAGTAAACACAATGAATTTTAGCCATTTCTGTTCACAGAACAGAAACATTAATCAGAAACATCAAGTGGAATCAACTGTATCATTAATATGAACACCAATCTGTCAGTGTTTGATATGAGTCACCTAAAACAAGAGTATTCTCCACTTCTGAGTAATGCTATCAAGGGAACTTTAAAAAAATTATATTAGGATTTTATTTGCATTGACAGCTTTTCCTTTGTATTTTCTCATCTCCCCTTTCTCTCAAACATGCATGCAGGTACACACACACACATTTCTAGATGAGTGGGTCTGTTAAATAGTTTGTCAAAGCCTACAAAAGTTTGGACTGACTGATGACTTGAGGCTGGTTTGAACTGCCTAAATTAATATTAGGGTCATACTTTAGAGGCCGTGGCTCTGGGACCGATGGTACCTGACTTGGGGGGGGAACAAAGTGGGTGATGATGTATGCCTAATGTGGCAGCAAGAGACCTTCAGTCGAGATTGATTCATCCTGGGCCAATATAGGCACTCTGCAAACTGGGAGACTACTGCTGGCATGATGTATGATACTAAGTGTTTTAGCAAGTCGAGGCATGAATCATTCAAGATGCTGCGTGTCAGAGTTAAAGCAAACAGTTCCTGGCGCTTGAATTCCTATTGGAGTCAGTTGCATTATGAGGAGTGTATGAAACAGACATGACGTATGAATGTTTATTTAATAATTCTCTAATATTTCCAGTGTGGCTAAGGCTTGTCCAGCGGGGAGTTATAAATCAGGAATAGGAGGCCATTAATCAGGGGGAATAAAATGGAGCGACACGCTTGCAGCTGCTACGAATGCAGGGGTTTTAATATTCATCTCCCAGCCCTCAATGAGGCTGGCTTATGTACCCCTGGCAAGATAAATGGGACCTACAAGGCCGCCAATCTGATTGTTGCCAAATTTCATGCTTGCTTGAAACAATAGAAGAAATTTTTGTGTAGTTGTGGTAATTGAATCTGTCTCCCAATATATACACACTGATACATGGCCTCTGTAATTTGCAGAATGCCTGTTATATTATGCTCATCTTACTAAATTTAAGGCGAGGGACAATATCTTTTTTATTTTACTTATGTTTCCATATATCAATTGTAACTTTTATAAATGGCAGAAACTCAAGGCAACGAAGTATTAATTGATTGCTGCAGCAATTTTAAAATCCCATGTGTTTCTAAACTGTTTGCTGCAATACTTCAATTACTTTTTTATTGAACATCAAAACTGAAAATAATGCCAAGCATTTTGCATGAGGGGAGAAAAATGAAACCTAAATTATGCAATTCACATGAAGAAATCAGAGTTGAATAGAGTAGTGGATTTTTAAGTGTTAAAAGTTAAGATTTTTATTA
>JARFYF010000063.1:24771802-24783807 GCA_030265395.1 Rhina ancylostomus | reverse complement strand
GCACCAAAGGATATGGGGATGGTCCTGGAAAATGTGGCTGAGGTAGAAGGCTTGCCATGAGTTTGATGAATGGTCAGGCAAACTCAAAAGGCCAGATGACCTACCCTTGCTCCTATTTCTTGTGTTCTTAAGACCTACTTGGGAAAATCTGGACAGAACAAACGTTTTTGTTTTTAAATACTTAGTGCTGCTTGTTATGTAGATGATCAAGTTTTTTCAACCTCTGGGATTCATAGTTTATGTATTGTGCCACACATTTCGATAGTAACTTATGATTCAAATCTCGAGAAGTCTACAAAATGACTTTCTTTGCCAAGTATTCATAAAAATCATCACTGCTGCATAAATACAAATGGAAATGCTGGAAATACTCAGCGAGTCAGGCAGAAAGTGAAACTGTTAACTTTTCAGGTCAATCTGAAATAGCAGTATCCCTATAACAAATGCAGTATCACAATGATTGAATGAAAATGCAGTATCCCATAACAAATGTGGAAGGCCTGACTACCTAGCCATCAGCATTGAGAATCCAACAGCATTCTCTCAAATGCAACAGAGCTTTGGATGGCACAGTAAGAAGACCCTGTTCCCAAAACATCCACAACAAGCCTTGACATCCAGTGAAGTTGGAGGCTGGGTTTTGCTGGCTGTAAAAGCTGCAATTGATTTTTAGAAGTTTCTAAATGTCTTTGGCATTCAGAGACACTTAAAAACTAAATAAAATGGAAGTAAATAATTAAAAATTATTGATTTTTTTAAAAATGAATGCACCATAAAATATTTATGTAAAGTGAAATGATTTTGAAAAGTTAATTTGTCTTTCCTTTTGTTTCCTATCTTTTGCTGGACAATTCCAATTGAAGTCAGTTGGTCTCAGACCAGGCAGGATCTGAGATGCAATTTTCTTCTTCCCCAAACTGTGTTGTCTAGCAAACTTGTCAGTAAAGCCCTGCATTTGACATCACATGCACGAAAGACTGGAATATGCCACATTTTAAAAGCAATACCAGATTTTCCAATCAGTACACCCAGCAACAGTTAGCAAAGTCAAGTCCATCATTTTCAAATTTATTGCATGTTTAACATTTATTGTGGAAACAACTCACTTTAGTTTAGAGGCTACACTTTCCTTAGACTTCAGTTTTACACTTTAAAATCAGTTTCTTAGTTCATAGAAAAATGCCATTTCCATAGTGCAGAAGATTGTAGGCTGGAGGAAGTGACAACCAGGACATCAACCTCATTGCTGACATTTATAAATCATGGTGATGAAACTCCAGCAATTTGTTCAATGTTCTGATACTAACAATATAATTAGATGAAGTGGATGGGCCAGAACAAGCCCCACCCACAACATTTTTTTAAATTGTTGAATGAAAATGAGAAGCATGGTTAGAGTATACACAAAAGGTTGTTGAAGGTACAGAATATTTTGCCAGAGACAATTGATAGGTCAAAGACCATTGTCACTTTTAAAGATAAATATTTGAAGCAGAGAACAATGCAAGACAATGGTTTGAGAGTAAATTACTGGGATTCAACTTGGATTGCTCTAGTAAGCAACCAGTCAGAAACAGTGGGCCAAATGATGCCCTCCTATTTTGTAAGCTATAATTTTATATTTTTCAGCAGTAAGGATAGAAAAGAAGGTTATTGAATTGCAGTTAACGTAGCACTTTATGAATGGCTGTTATTGTTTCACGGGATTTTCTCATTCCATTGCATAATTATTTATTACAGTAAAATTCCATGCTGAGTTTGTTTGTTGAGTATAAAATGTAATGGCACCCCAAACTTATAAAGATAAATGGTTTGTAACTTAAGTAAGATGACATCTGAGCTGTATACAGTTTCTCTCATTTTTTTCTTGCAGAATTCTTCAGACTTAGTAAGTTTTTTTTTATTTTGTTCAGGACTCCTATTCAATGCCCCTCACATCAATCCAGTGTTGGCACGTTCATTGTGAGGAATGCTGGCTCAGAACATTGGTAAGAATCTCCTTTCATTTCTTCAAGTTCTTTTTTTCCCTTTCTGTCATTCTGCCCTTGTGCCTTCAGGGAAGAGTGTTATAATCTGTTCAAACATTGGACTACAGAAGGAAGCAATTAATAAGAAAATGCTCATCTGTTTCGCAGCCAGCATTTTCCAATACACAATTTATTATATAAACACTTTCACGACGTCCTTTAAAATTTGCTTGCTGTGGCGGCTTGTTACTAATGTTACCATTAAACCATACCCTGAAGACAGCAATAAAGTTGGAATGCTGGGCCCTTGCATCTTTAATCAAAGTGAATGCATGTAATCTTGTTACTGCTGTCTTTTTTTATAAAACTGGGTAGTGCATGGCAACTGTGTTTGTATGTATGTGACTATGTAATACTCATTGATTATTCTTATTAACCTGGTTCTATTTAAACTAAATCTTCTTTATAATAAGGAAAAGGGGGAATTTTAATGATTGTGCTGTGTAGATCATATATAAAACAAATGAAACAACCAGTACCTTAACCACAATTAGTGCTGTAAAATGTGGAAGGAAGGGGTCTTTTCACACAGCTTTAAAGAGTGTTTGAAGTATTTTTTAAAAAAACTAATGAACTAAAAGGCATACATTTATTGCTGAGCCTAACACACTAAGGTTGAGGTAAGTTCATTATAACAATTAGGATACTCCTTTAGACTTCGATTAAATGTTTCTTAACATACAATTATTTTTAATAGCTTGATGTTTCTTTGTTCGTCCTGTTCCCTCCAAGATTGGAGAGATGGGGTTGGATGAGATAGCTGGGCAATGAATGATGCTCTTACATTAAATTGCCCCAATTGCATTTTGCTGGATTTGAGTAGTGTTACATTGATCAATTTTCATATTTAATGTGCATCCACTTCTCACCATTAGCTTAGAAGCTAAAAGGTTTAATTTACACTATGCCTTGTGATTAGTGGTTAACACCTCACTGGAATCTTCTGGTCATCGGCAGATATTGATTGTCATTATAAGAGTCAGGAAATCATTCTTTGGACTTGGGGAACAATGAATGGACTGCTAGGTTTCATGCTAAAGTAATGTGTGTTCAGTATCAGATGTTCTTTATATTAATTCCAACAGTTTTGCCTCCCATTACAGGCTGTCTGACAGCAGAGATACCAACAGATAGGGAAAATATGACACTACAGCTGTTCCATACAGGGCAATGGTGTGGAAACAAATTGATTTGGTATTGTGTACATATGACAAAAATGAAGCATTTTCATTGTATTATTTTCCACTGTTGTCCACAGTGGACCTTAGGAACTTGAATTATAGTTAGTCAAATATTCACATCTAAGAGTGAAATGGGAACATACTTCCACATAGAAGTTATTGTGCATGGGTGTGATTGTTGCCATTGCATATTAATAGAACCCAGACAAGCTTTCTCCAAAGTGTGTTATTAATTGAATTTTGGAGTAATAATTTGTCTTTGTTTTGAAGAATAATGCTGGATCAAAAACAGTTGTACAGCAGTTTTTAGAAAAATATCTTAACACGTTTCACAAAGATGTAATTGTTCAGAAATGGACCTTGAACCAAAAAAAATGTAGATATCAGGAGGGATGTCCAAAAACTTGGTCAGAATAGGGGGGTTTTGACCATTTGCATAGATGGCTGAAGACTTGGCCACCAATGGTGAGATGAAGAGAGGGAATTTAGATGGACGTTCTAAAGATTAGAGGAATTGAGGGTTGCATAGCTTTTGGATTAGATTAAAAAGAATGCAAGTGACAAATCAGGATGAGATATAGACTGGGAGCCAATGTGTGGACAGGTACAATGGGTAGACCGGCATAGGATATGGCATCAGAATATTGAATGAGCAAGAGAGAGAGTGATTTGGAAGGAAATGGTAGCGGAACCTGCCTTGAAAGGTGAAAATTTAACCAATAGAGAAGCTGACTCTTCTAGCAGACCTTCATCACATATGTAGCAAATTCTCATTTTCAAGGTTTAATGTATGTTGATTGCTTAGGGGGAAGCCTCTTTATTATTCTGATATATTGTGGAAAGTAATTATGTTTGTAAATTATGATAAATTCACTCTTTTGCAGTGAATGCAGCATTCATTTATCTGGTCATGTTAAATAAAACATCAGTTGGTTTGTAGCCTCAATCTCGGCCTAGCAGACTAAAAGTTCAATCTTTTTCTGTCCTTTTTTGAGTGTTTATAATCAATCTAACATAGACAAAGAGAATCATGTAGTGACATGTGAAGCAAGTTAGTTCACAGTGGCAGTACTCTTTGTTCAACTTTTAGATCTTGCTATCACTTACTAAAGTATTGCACACTTTTGTTCTTTGAGGCCAGATGCCATGAGTAGCCATTGTTCAGTGTTTCAGTCTTAGCTACTATGGTGTAATTTTAGAGCAGCTGAAATATTGAAGAATTTGGGCAATGTTTGAGTTGTGTGTGAGATGGAGGATAGCAGGATTTACTTCAAAACGAAAGAATTTTAGAAATGATGTGCATTTACTTAGTAGATTGTTAATTTTAATCCACTTTGAAATCTGACAATAATCTGTGATTCCACCAGAAATATCCACCATTTTTTTTATTGTGGGCTAAATATAATTACCTTTTAAAGATATTTTGGATGATGATCCCTCCTATAAGATTTTAAATGATGTTCCTAGACAGATTGATGGAGAGACATCACAAAAATTGTTATTCTCATTTTCAGTTTCCTTATAAAATGAATTCATTGAAAATACAAATCAACATAAGTATGTGTTGCAAAATTAAGTCTTTGAACAGTATACAAATGCATGTACAGACCACTAGTGAACAGATCGACAAAAAAAATTCCTCAAAGCATTTTCACGTTGTTGATCCTTAATGCTGTGAAAGAGGTGACCTACTCATCGAAGAACCATATATAATATTCATATTGACTTTTATTCAATACCTTAATACATGACTAAAAACTGAACAACAAACAGCGTCCACCTCATGATGCCTTAACAGCAAATGTTAATTTAAGACAATTAAATTTCAATAATTCTAACTAGTTTTCAATTAAAACAGAAAATGCTAGAACTGCTCAGCAGGTCAGGCAGCATGTGCAGAAGGAGATGCAGTTAGCATTGCAAATGCTAGACTCTTTGTCAGACTTCAGCATTTTCAATTTACCTGGAGGCTACAACATAGAACAGTACCGCACAGGAACTGGCCCTTCAGCCCATGATATCTGAGCTAACAATGATGCCAATTTAAACTGCACAAACCTCAATAATTTAACAAAAAAGGTGATGTGTAGAGGTGGTTAATAGATGTATTGAGCCAGCTTATGCTGGTACTCCCTGGATCACCAGGAGCAGGAAAGATCTATTAACTCAAGGGATGGAAGAGTCCACTGGAGCACTGAAATCTCTGAAGAATCTCTAGTGAGGGACTGGCAGCATCAACATCCATTGAACAAAAAAGTCAGTGAATCAGTGGAGGTCTGTCCCTCTGTTGAATTTCTAACCTTATGGCATAAAGCACAGTTAAGTCCCACAGCAAGTCAGATGTTGTGTTAGAAGCAGGCCTTGCCGACATATCCCCAATGAATTTAGTATTATTTGGTGTTTCTGCTGACTTGGTTCACTTTCCGACCCTGGAGGATCTGGAAGTTAAACAGAAACTTTTTCACTCAAAGACTTCAAGTCTGGTTTGAAAGCTTTTCAGTGATATATTTTAATTTGCTAAGGAATTGCCTACCCCAATATAACTAGCAAATAGGTGAGTATATTTAATTTTCAGTAATTTAAAATCAGATTACTGTCTGATACTGTGACAAAATAATTTAAAATGCTTTTTTTTTGGTGGATGAAACCATTTTTAGTTGTATTATTAACAGCACATCAGACCATAAAAATATGCATTTCCAGCATCCTGCTGATAAGTCATTTCCAGATTGTGGAACCTCTCCCCTCTCCCCTCTCATCCAGAGTCATAATGATGGATAATAAGGCCTTAACATTCCTTTGTTAAAGTTCTGTAAGCAGCACTTATTTCAAGGTTCAGCTTTGAGGAAAGCCTGCTTTTATTGTGGTGAAAAACATGAAGGGGGCAGCTAGAATTGCAAGTCATCTTGAAGTTCCATATATCAAAGTCAAGTGCCACAACACAAACTTGCTAATCAATAACTGCTTTATCCATACTCTTAGTAAGTGCAAAAAGCATTCCTGCAATAAGATTTATTTAACTTCATCATGTTTGTTTACTGGCAGTGCTAGTTGTAAGCTTGCCTTCCTCCCTGAAGCTGTGTGCCTTATTTTTCCAAAATATTTCACACCTTAATCTGGATTTCGTGTGTAGCCCAGAGGGACTCCTTTTGTTATAAACCATGAACTGGAACTATTTGGACTTAGCCTGTATGAACATAAGTAATGGGGGAAGAGCAGAGCACGTGGCTCCTATGATCATGGTTGATCCTTGACCTCAATTCCATATTCCTTTCTGATTATTGATTGTCTTTGTGTCCCCTGGTCTTGAATATGCTCAAGAATTGAAAATCCAGAGGACTCTGGGGTAGAGAATTCCAGAGGTTCATAACTCCATGGAAAGAAATTTCACATCATCCTAAATTTACAGTCCCCCATCCTATGGCTGTGTCCCATTGTTTTCATCTCTCCAAGCAGTAAAAATAGCCTCACAGCAGCTATTGTATCAATCTCTTTCACAGCCCTGTTTCAATTAGATTGCCTTATGGTAGCCACTTATGAATAGCATCAGCTTCAGTGTCATCAAAGGTTCTGCTGTCTTTCACCAGCTTCTACCCTCTTCCTGGTAACTGCAAGAAACTGAACAAGACCATTTGCAGCCTTGGTACGTTTGACCCTTAGATGAGCCCCAGGCCATATTTCCATACCACCACAAAGAATGTTTCCATCTCAGCACCCAAATTCCATTGACTCCTCACCCCAGTGATTGCTGACTTACATTAGCACCTGGTTAAACAATACCTAGATGTTTAAAATTCTCACTCTTGCTTTCAAATTAACTATTTGCTCTCTCCCTTCCTCAGCAATAATCTCTTCCAGCACCATAAACCTTTAAAATATTTACACCCCAGTAAAACTGGAATCTTCATCATCCTTGAGTTATTTCATCCATCTTTGGCAGCCAAGGTCCTAAACACTGGAAAACCTTCCCTAATCATCTTCAGCTTTTCATCTCTCTTTTGGCCATCTGCCTTGGAACATTGAACAGTACAGCACAGAAGCAGGCCCTTTGGCCCATGATGTCTATGCAGAACATGATGCTAAATTAAACTAATCCTTTCTGCCTGCACATGATCCATATCCCTCCATTCCCTGCAATTTCATGTGCCTATGTAAAAGCCTCTTAAACACCACTACTGTATCTGCATACTGCCAACTCCCCTGGGAGAGTGTTCTGGGCATGTACCACTCTGTATTTAAAAAAGGCTTGCCTCTCACATCTCCTTTAATCTTTTCCCCCTCACCTTAAAGCTATGCCCTCTAGTATTTGACATTCCTACCCTTGAAAAAGATTCTGACAGTCTACCCTTTTTATGCCTCTCATAATTTTATGAATGCCTATCAGGTCTCCCGTCAGCCTCCAACCTCCAAAGAAAATAATCCAAGTTTGTCCAACCTCTCCTTATAGCTAAAACTCTCTAATCCAGGCAGCACCCAGGTAACCTCTTCTGTGCCCTCTCCTCAGCTTCAGCATCCTTCTTGTAATGGGGTGACCAGACCTAATGACTCTTCACTTGGATCAACATCAGTTTTTGGTGGCAAGCACTCATGTGAAGCTTTTTATGATGTTAAAGGTGCTTGAGATATTATTACTACCATAGCATTATGATCTCCAGAAATTAAGAACTGTGGTTGCTACATTAAACCATGTTCAGGGTTTGTCGGGAGTGGGGTTTTAGTTGGACATGTTTACATGCATTCCTTAATTCAGTGTTCAGTATATCTATGAAACAGTTTTTTTTCTCTCCACGGCATGGTTCCAGACTTGCATCTATTAAGTGAACTAAACACACAGTGTGGTTTATAGCAGATTAAATGGTAAATGTGACTTTTTTTCTTATACTGCTCGTTCATTTTGCAGAAGCCAACATAATAAAATAGTGACAATGAAAAAGTTCTAAGCTCATTTAAGTGAAGTTACATCAGCAGTTTGTCATTTATTGCTGTTCTATTACTTTTTTTCCATTCATTTTATTTTTATTTTGCATACACATTTTTACAGTCTTTGCAATTGTCCCTTTGACATTTCAGAAGGACACAGTTTTTTTAAAAACTATTTGATCCAAGTTGAAAAACAATGCTATAGCACTATATTCTTTGTAATCATCTTAGATGGTGGTTGCCATCTAGTCAGGAATTTGCAGTTTACGGTGATCAGGATAGTCTTTCTCAGCTGGACTGGGTGTGGATGCTGATGTTGGATTTCTATATCAGAAGGCATTCCATTATTCAGTTTACCTGCTGTGATTTGCAAAGTAGCATTCTTTCCTGTAGTTCAAAATGTTAAAGGAAAACTGTCAGCTTCAGATATATCCTATTACTGACCTTTTGATAAAATACTTATGACTAAATAAATTCAGACAATAAATCTATCTAGCCTGTTAGTAAAACTTGATTCATGTCTTGTAGAAAGTGTGTCCAAAAAGAAAGCATATTTGCTTTACAGGAGAAGTTGTATTTTGTGAACTTGTGATTTATTAGAAAATGAATAGCCAGGTTTTCCCCAGTGAGCCCTTCTGTATTGCTTATAGGAAGTCCAGTGAGTAGCTAATCCGCTTCCCTGCAATAACTCGTTTAACCTTGCTGTGTACAGAGTAACAAGACAGTAATAGTTTAAATTACAGATGGCAGAATTGAAGCCATGCAGCTTGAAGCTATGGTCTTCTGGCTATGTACATTCTGTTTACTCTGAAATGGACACCTAGAGTATAATAGAATTTGAAATGAATTAGTATATTTATCTCTTCAAAATACTTTTGAAGCTGAGCAGGCATTTTTTCTCATGTTGCTTTGATCAACAGTGTATTTTTCTTTTCGATTTGTCTTGTCGTGCCATGCTTTGGGGATTTCTAGATATCTGTTTATAGGCTCTCATCAATACAGATCTTAATATAATTGTTCTGAGATATGAAAGAAACACTTATTCATTTTGGGGGAACAGGCTTAACTCACTACACAGGGACTCAAGAATTTAAAGCTATCTACTTATTGCCAATTTCTGGTTCTTTGCCTGCTACTTGTGCAGTTGATGTTTGATTGACCAAAGTGTACCAGTGCCTTCCTGAAAGATGATAAGTTGCCTCAGATGTTCAATTGAGGAGAATAGTTTGGGAAGTCTGGGCAGGATATGCCAAGAAGCTACTTGCAGAGACCCTGATTCTAGACTTTGATTGTATACTTTGTGACCTTGTGGTTTTAATATCAAACTTCCATGGCAAATGTTTGCACAGTTCATGCAAATTTATGTTGACACACAAAGAAAACTGTTAAATTTGCCCAATTTTTATCAGAACAGTGTAACTAAGAGTGCTCTTACTATCAAGGCTGTTGAGAGCAAACAAGATTAACAAGCTTGGTTGTCAAGTGAACTCAAACCTTTTAGGTTATTTTACTGATTACTCTGTTAATATTGAGCTTTGGCATTGCAGTTAGTAGCTATTGTTCTTGCATTATCTCCCTTTGGCACTTTAGCTTCTGATAGTAGTTAGAGGTAACCACTCATTCTAATGACTGTTCACACCTTTTTGCTGTCACTTTCTTTGATAGATGAACTAATGGTAGTAGATGATTTACTTTTTCAGACTCGCTTGTCATTGTTATGAGAAGAAGCAAGGGCTGTGTGGGTCATTGAATTCCTCTTGACTAGAATAATTACTTGGTGTATAATGTTTTGAGGTGTCTATATACTGTTAACCCCATAGGGATCTGTCACACGACTGCATGAGTTTGCAACATTGGGCAAGATAGCTACAAATTGTGGTTTCTTCTCAATTTACAAACATTTTGCTTTAGAAAATACACTCTAAGCCTTCTCTGCATTGCTGGGATAAGCTGTCACACAGATAAGATGAACTGAAGGCACAGGAAGTGGTAAAGGAAGAGAAGAGCTTGGAATTCACAAACCAGCCTCTAAAAAGTAGAGCTTGTTTGATCAATTGTGCAGAGTCTTTTGGAGAAATCACTGAGTACAAAAAATATATCGGATTTGACCTGTAGGTTTTCAAAACAAAAATTAAGGTGCACATAGGAGAACTGCACCAAAGAAAATTGGGCTGGACTTGATGGGAAATGCCTGCAATTCCAGTAATGTGATCCTAAACTAAGGGAAAAATGTTCAGAATTTTACAAGGTCTCTGTTGAATTGCACAAGAGACTAGGAAAAGAAAAAACCTTCAGGAGGTTAATGGGTTGGGCATATATGAGCCAAATCTAGTTACATTAGATGAGATGAAGAAGTACACTTGATTGTAAGAAGTGGATGAAGAAATTGTAAGAGATTGGAACAGGGGTATTTAAAGATGGTTCAGATGTAAATAGGAAATAGAAGCAGGGGTAGGCCATGTGATTCCTCAAACCTGCTCCACCTGAGTCACTACAAAAGTCACAATTTTCCTTTTTATCTATCATGAATAGAAATTGTGAATAGCAGAGATCCTTGAAATGATACCTGTGGTTGCATTTGAGTAGCAGGCTTCCTGCCTAAAAAGACACATTTATTCCCATTCTGTTTTCTGTCCTTTGAAGCAGTCCTTCCTTCAGATTAATATATTACTCTGTCCCTCCCCAACCATGTGAGCCATTATTTTGTCTAACAGACTTTTGTTTGTCCACCTAGATTCTCTTTGAAAATCTAGGTGTACTCTATGCTCAGATTCTCTCTTATCTGTCCCATAACTACATGCTCATTAAGCTGGAAATAGGGCATAAAAAATCCACAAGTATGTTTCTGGAACTAGGGGCCTGAGTTATAAGGAGAAATTGGATAGGCTAGGGCTTTTTTCCCCTGAGCGTAGGGGGCTGAGTGGTGACCTTATAAAATCATGAGGGGTGTAGATAAGGTGAATGGTTACAGTCTTTTTTCCAGGGTAGGGGAGTCTAAAGCTAGATGGCATAGATTTTAGGGTGAGAGTGGAAAGATTCAAAGGGAATGTGAGGGGCCTCTTTTTCACACAGAGGGTGGTGGGAATGTGAAACAAGCTGCCAGGGGAAGTGGTAGAGGAGGGTACAATTGCAATATTTAAAGGACATTTAGACAGGTACGTGGATAGGAAAGGTTTAGAGGGATATGTAGGCAAATGGGACTAGCTCAGGTGGGCAACTTGGTTGGCATGGACAGGTTGAGCCGAAGAGCCTGTTTCTGTGCTGTTTGACTCTATGACTAAAATTTTCATGAGATTTATCAAATTCAATTTTCCTTTCATAAAATCGTGTTAACTCTATCTAATCATGGTTTTCTCAGTGCCTTGTTCCTACATCCTTATTAATGGATTACAACGTTTTGCCAACAGTTGACATCAGACGAACTGGTCTACAGTGTGTATTTTTTCTCTTTTCTTGAATGCTACTATTACTTTTACTACCTTCTGACCGGGTAAATGCTCATAGTGTGGTGAACAAGGTAAATAAATAGCTATATGAAAATATGAAGTAGTGATGACAACTGAGAGAGAATGCAAAAAGGGGAATGATAGGGATTTTTATATGCCTAGTTACAAGGTATTCAGAAAAGATAGTGAAGAGAAGAATTAGGGAAGATATTGTATTGCTGGAGAGTATGCCATAAGGGGTCATAGTCATACAACACAGAAAACAGGCCTTTTGGCCCAACTGATCCATGCCGACCAAGATTCCCATCTATGTTCGTCCCAGTTGCCCACGTTTGGCCCATATCCCTCCAAACATTTCCTATCCGTGTACCTGTCCAAATACCTTTTAAATGTTGTTAATGTACCTGCCTCAACCACTTCCTCTGGCAGCT
>JARFYF010000063.1:24665927-24675950 GCA_030265395.1 Rhina ancylostomus | reverse complement strand
TCAATGGGGACATGCCAAATTTCTTTAGCCTCCTTGACAAAGTAGAGGCACTGGTGAGCTTTCTTGGCTGTGGCACCTATGTGGTTGGACCAGGACAGTCTATTGGTGATGTTCACTCCTAGGAACTTGAAGCTCTCAATCTTCTCGACCTCAGCACCATTGATGTAGAAAGGACCACATGCACTGCCCCCGTTCCTGAAGTCAATGACCAGCTCTTTTGTTTTGCTGATAATAAGGGGAAATTTGTTGTCATGACACCATGTCACTAAACTATCTCCTTCCTGTACTCTGACTCATCGTTATTTGAGATATGGCCCATGCAACTACTAATGAGTTGGAGTACAGGAAGGAGATAGAGAACTTCCCTTTACGTCCTGGCCAATAATGATATTTTGGTGAAGATTATCTATTTGTATTTCATTTTTCTGCTTGTGGGATCTGATGCTGCACTTCTGATTATACTTCCTTGTCCACTACATGCTTTTGGACATCTCAGAATCAATCATGGCAATTGATAAATGAAAGTTCTTTCTTTCAATATGGTGTTGGGGCACCAACTCCAGTTGGTTGCATCTGGGAAGTTTTATCATGTGACTTCCTATTTTGAGCTGTCTTTCCCCCACACTCCTGCCATGGGTTGTCTAATACGTCCATCCTCTGCATGCAAACTTCCCATGTCAATCCAGAGGGAAAGAAATGTGTTATTGCCTAAATGGATAATTCCTGTCAACATTGCAAGAACCTTCCCAGGAGAGAAACAGACTAGATGTTTCGGACCCTTCCTCACAACTGGAAGGAAAGTCAGGAGGTCATGTTTTAAGTTGCTGAGAGAGGGAGGTAGAGAGAACAGAAGGAATGTCTATGATGGGGTATAGACCAAAGATGTTATGGTAACAATTACTTCAAAAGGTGGTAATTGAAACAGAATTATACAGAGATAAACAAAAGCATAACAAATTGAAACAAAGGTACAGTTATATCTGTGGCAAAAAAACAGAATTTCATTGTTAAGTGTTGTAGTTTTAAGGCCTAGTTGAAAGTCCTGTTTCTGGAATATACAGTACACATTGGAGTGATGTAGAAGGTTGAAAACAAAGGTCAGAGAGGGAGTGGATCAAAGAATTAAATTGACAAGCAATTAAAAATTCTGAATAGCCTTTTTGAACTGAGCAGTTGTGTTCTGCAAAGTGATCATCCAATCTGCTTTTGGTTTCTCTGATGCAGAAGAGTGCACGTTGTGAGCACCAAATGCAGATTGCGTGAAGTAAGAGGTGCAAATGACTCGCTGCTTCAGAACTGTTTGAATCCCTGTTTGGTGGGAAGAGAAAAGTGTTGCATGTCCCTCTGTTCTTTCCTTCCCCCTCTGCAACTTATCTTCTCACCTTTCCATTTTTGATGAAGGCTTGAGTCTGACTCGCTGAGCACTTTCAGAATTTTCTGTTCTCTTTTGCTTCAGATTTCCAGCAGCTGTAGTATTTTAGTTCCAACACTATTCAAAATTAACTTATTAAGAAAATTGGGTAATTCTTGCTTGTTTCATTGGCAATATAGTTGTTTGAGTTAGGGCTCCAGGGAGCACATTTTAGAATTGTGTACAATTTTTAAAATTATAAACCCAAATGCTCTGAATATTACATTTCTAGAAGGGTCTAGCCTCCCCAGAATATTTAGAATTATGTATGAAATTATTTGTAATTGGTAGAGCTTGTAATAAAAAATAAGGATATTTAAAGTGAAATGTGGGATTTCCTACCTCTTTAAGTCCACAGATGGGACTTAGATCCAGTTTGAGTTTTCACCTCCACTCAGTAACCATCATCCCTCAGCACACAGCCATATCAGAGAAATTCTGTTCACTGTCCCCTGAGTTCATATTGACCCTCTTTCTTCACCCCTTTCCTCCCCACCCCCTTTTTTTTCTATTCCCTTTAATCATGCCCACTATTCCCTTTCTTTCTCCTTCTGTTGTCAGTTTGTACAGTATAGGACTTGCCCTTCTCGGATGCAGTAGTGTGGAGGTTAAGTTATTGGATACAGCCAAAGTTCTGGACCATTGATCCAAAGCCATGGGTTTAAGCCCCACCTTGACAATTGGGGAACATACATTCAACCAATTAAATAACCCAGAAATTTTAAAAGAGTTAGTGTCAATAATGGTAAACTGGTTAACCAATGAACTTCAGGGAGCATAAATCTTCCATCCTTATTCAAGTTCAAATTTATTGCTGTCATAGGCATACACACACAAGGTATAAATGCCATGAAAATTAGCTTTCTGTAGCAGCAGCTGAGGTACACTACAAGATGCAGAAAAAAAGTTAACATAAACTTAAATTAACATAAATTATGTGTAGCTTACACATGTACAAAATAAGCAACAAAATATACGTAATGACACAAGTGCCAGATTGAGTGAAAGAGAAAAAATAAATACTGTTGACCGAGGTAGTGTTAAGCCTTTTCCAATCTTGCCCAGCAACACATTTGTGGTTCATTCTTACCTGTCTTCTCAATTCAGGGGCAATATTAGTAATGGATATTTTCCTATTAGGATTTACTTTATTCTCAGATGTCATGTCCGTGGCCACCAAATGAACTGATTACGCTGTGGATAGAAAGATTGTTCTGCTCTCATACATGTGGGTCTTATCCAGTGCAGTACCAAAAATTGGACTATGTTGATTGAGATGCCAATCTTTTGATGACACAATGGGTCATGATTTGAAAATAGTGGTGTGCTGCATGAGCTGGCTACTGATTTCCAAAATCAGAGCAAACTTCCCTGGAGATCTGGATTGCGGCAACCTGCAGGGAGGACCAGCCCAGTCCTGCATAGTGAGGCCCTGTAATGGGATCATCCAATGTGGAGAATCAGAATGAGCCCACATCACAAAATTCTTTGTAAAAATTGTGTATAATTTATGGTTAATTTATGGTTTTATTGCGAATGTTGCTTATATGATGTTATGAGCCTGTGATGCTGCTGCAAGTAAGTTTTTCACTGCACCTGTGCATAGATTCAGTCATGCATACAATAAACTTGACTGACTTTGAGGTGAAAAGGGTTGGTAAAGCTGCAACCTTGAATTAATTGGAACTATTGAAGACTGAATGTTTTGAATATTTCACACATTTAGATTGTTTGAAATGCATGTTTCTGAGTACATTGTGTTTTAATTCTTTTTAGGACTTTTAACTTTGTTTTATCAGTTTTAATAGTTTTATGAGTTTTGATAATTATAACTAATAAAAAATTAAACTTATAAGAGAAGACTTAAAAGCATAAAATATTTAAAAACATGTAATTCAAATGTCAAAGTTAACTAATACTTTCTAAAGTCCCTTGCAGCAGTATTCTCAATTGATGAAACTGGGGGCACACTCCCTGTATCATTAACCTGGCACAGGATGGTTTGGCGGAGTCCTCACCAAGTCCACATTGGAAAGCAAACAGAGAACCAGCGACAAACATACGAGTTCAATCTTGAGACAGCAATCCTGAAATTGTTAACAATTACTTCGGGAATTGTGCAGGGTTTTTCCACAATTCTGGCGCATTAAGATGTATTAGAGACCAATTTGTTATTTTCTAGGGACTAGATGGCATCGCGTTGATGGTGACATTATTCATGTCCAAAGAGGCAACTAAAAATATAAAAAAGTAACCATTGATAATGGGGTGACTTTTGTCAGGCACTCAACAACTGCATCACTTCATATTAATTCAGTCTACCTTAAGGCCTTTGAAGTCTTACTGAGATTTATGTCTAGTTTCTCTCTAAGTAATAATGTGCCTCACACAATCTGTTTCACATTCCATTTTTTTTCTTTCCTTTTTATATAAAATATTCTTCTACTCTCTGTCTCTCTGTCTTTCTCTCTCTCTCTCTCTCTCTCTCTCTCTCTCTCTCTCTCTCTCTCTCTGTGCGTTTGAAGCTTTTCATCATAGTGGATCGGTTCTGGGTTGATTCCTGTCAATGGACAGAAGAGTTTCAAGTACACACATTGATAGATGTTGACTTCCCTCATTTCTACCTTGCCTGCCCTTCCAACGACAAAACTTTATCATATGTACCACTCTTACTGTTCTGTTGTTATCACTTCCACCTTCATTCCCTGTAATCTGAAGGAGAAAACGTGGATGCATGTGATTAGCATGATTACCATAATCATAAACTTACGGAACAGTGAATTCTCTTGACAGCCTACATTATTATGGCCCATATCTCCTCAAGAAGCAACCTTTAGTCCCCTTCTCCTCCACCTACATGCCCACCGAGGGTCAAACTCCACCTTTGTGCTGATGACTTCCAACTCCACCTCTTTACCAATTTAACTGACCCTGTGTTCCAGACTGCTTGACCCATTGCAGGTCTTGAATAGGTGACTACTTTCTCTTCCTCAACATTGGGTAGAGAAAAACCATAGCCTTTGACCAAAGCCAAACTCCATCTCCATACCAACAATTCAACCATAGCTTTTCTTTTGGGCACATAAATAGGCTGCTTAGGCCAACCACACTCTGTTGTTCTGGAGGTTTTCACCATTCACTGTTTTCCTTTGGTTTCTACGTGGTCCCATCAAGGAGACTCAAGAAGTTCAGTCCCAAATGTTCTGTCTCCATTTTGATCTTCCAGCTTTGACCCATGAGCCAGTGAGGCTGTTACAATCTTTCGAAGCAGGCTTTGAATGGTGTTTAAGCATATCTTTTGACTTACATGAAACTTCTTGCTGTTTTTGAGCTTGGAGTAAAGTACTTGTTTCAGGAACTTAGAGTCAGACATGCAAACAATGTGGCTTGCTACATGGGGAGCTGGTAGAATATGATCAGAACCCCAGTGGTGGGAGTATTGACTTGGGAGAGGACACAGACATTAGTTCATTTATCCTGCCAATGGATTTGGAGGATTTGGTGCTTATCCCTGAAATATACATCAGTTGCAAACCAATATGCTCAACTTCTCCCCATTTCCTTCCAGCCTCATTTTCTTCAACTACTTATTCCTAAATACTGCATTATTTGCCAACTCTAGTAGTACATTCTGGAACCTGGTTTCTTCCACCATTCTTCACAAACACCATTGGGAAGGTCTGCACATCATCTGTGTGCCATTTACAATATTGTTATGTTTGATGGGTGTGTCTTTATATACCCTAAAATATAGAATTGAGGGGCCGGGTGCTTACTTGAGGAACCATCTGATAACTTTATTTCCATATTGAATAGTGTAATAGGCAGACCAGTCCTGCTCTGAGCAAGTAAGAATTATTGCCACACAAGACCTGTTCCCTGGCATTATGGTGTAAAAGTGTCTTTGACTGCAATGGACCATGTACCATAGTTTGGATGCTGTTCAATTTATTTCCATTAAAGTAACTTGTGAAACCTTTGTGTTAAGCAGTGAGTCATCAATGGAACAGAGGAGGGGAAAGCCCATCTCAAAGGACCTCTCGGTCAATTCTTCATCTTAGAATAAACTGGGTAGTTTGGCATGGGATCTTACCCTAGGTGATTTACCTCTGCTTCCCAGAGGCTTTCACAATAGAATCTTCCCTGAGAGATGATAGAACAATATCCTTTCATGTTGTGAAGTTGAAGGTATTCAATAAAGTTATTCGATTTCTTTACTTGCTTTCAGGTTTTTAAAGTCATTGAGGTCTTGTCTAAGGGCAGCTGATGATTTGATCGGTTGTGGAAGAAAAATACATTTTCTCTCTCATTGCAAATGCATCTCTTAGATTATTTTTATTCAGGTTCGTGTTTAGAGATCATTGAAATCTTTGACCTTCATAAACTGAGGTGTTGTAAAGAGGTCCGACTAGTGTTTAATGTCAACTTTGAAGTGGCATTTTATTTTAATACTTTTTTAAAAGTAATACACAATGTGAAACAAATGTGTTGACACAAGATTAACTAGTTTGATGGGATTGTTCAGTTACTCCCTGAGGCCAAAGTATCCTTTGATATTTGCCAAACACAACAAAGAGAAAGAGCTGACAATATTTGACGTTAAAAAAAGAAAGTCAAATAATTCCTTTCACAAATGGCTTTTTGTCCTTTTGCAAGCCGTCACATATAAATTTATAAACATGCCATGAGAACTTCATTGTTTCCAAATGTACCTGAGCCAGTTTTAGTACCCAGCAACCTTTCCTTCTCTCCAAACAGCAGAGGCTGTTGAAATATTTCTCATGGTTTCCATTTCATATCCAATCCTGACCACAGAATTCATCAGTATAAGAGTGTCACAGGAATGAAAAGAAGCCATTAAAAACAATTGCCTCTTCTATTATTTATATTCTTATCTAAGAGTTACTGAGAGTGATTTTCACTTCTTTGCTACCCTGGTGCCAACCCCTAAATCTGGACTTTGTTGACTGTATATTTCAGTTCAAAGGCTTCAAAGAAATACTCACAGATTGCAACAGCTGGCTATCTAACTTCACATTACTCTTCATCTTTGGCTTCATAAACTTAGCAGGATGTTTCTCACTTTTCCTCCAGAAAGTTTCCTTCACTTTATCTCATCCGATTCTTTACATGATTTAATGATACCCTAGGCTGGTTTTGGTCATAACCTGATTTGTATCCATAATTAGGGATTGGTAATTTGGTTTATTATTGTCACTTGTACTGAAGTACAGTCAAAAATTTGTTTTGCCTGCCGTCCATACAGATCATGTCATTACAGCGGTGCATTGAGGTAGTACAAAGTAAAGCAATAACCGTGCAGTTACGGTTACAGAGGAAGTGCAGTGCAGGTAGTCAATAAGGTTCAAGGCCATAATGAGGTAGATTGTGAGGTCAAGAGTCCATTTTATCATACTAGAGTACTGTTCAATAGGCTTATAGTAGTGGGATAGAAGCTGTCCTTGAGCCTGGTGGCACCTGCTTTCAGGCTTTTGTATCTTCTGCCAGAAGGGAAGGGCTTGGTTGCTGGGAAGCAGAGTGGGATTTGTCTTCACTTTGTCCTAGTTTTGGGAGTAAAGGAAGAGGTTGTGGGGGGTGGTATTGACAGGGATGCAGGAGGGGATCGTGTAGATGTTGGGAATGAAAAAACCTTGTATTTCATATTTAACAGAGGGCATTTAAGAACCAGTGACTACTGAGCCTTCTGCATGCAAGCTTAGCTGTAAAGAGACCATGAGCATGTATTCCCAGAGTATGAAGACGGAGATTTCCTATGCTGCTCTCTACTCCTCCTACTCTGCTTCTAGCATCAACATATCCTTTGACACATCTTTAGTTTTACTAATTTCTCTTTCATTTCCTTCTCCCTTGCACCATAATCACATCTGTTAGAATCATTGAGTCATAAATGGATAAAACATGGAAATGGGATTTTTGGCCCACTGAGTCCATGTTGATCATCAACCGTCCATTTACACTATTCCTACTTTCCTTCCACTTTAATTTTTCCCATATTCCCATCAATTGCCCTTAGATTCTACCATTCACCTATATACCAGGGGCAATTTACGGCGGCTGATTAAACTACCACCTGAACATGCCCTTGCAATGTGGGAGGAAACTGGAGCACCTGGAGGAAACCCACGCAGTCACAGAGAGAATGTGCAAACTCCATGCAGGCAATGCTTGAGGTCAGGATTGAATCCAGGTCTCTGGTGCTGCAAGGAAGTGGGTCTACTGTTTGTGCCACTGTGCTTCCCAGTAATGTTCTTCAATCATCTCCAGGTATTCAGTCAATTAATTCCTCTTTTTTATTCCTTTTTAGCCTCCACTTCCTGTTTCAATAGCCGTCTTAGATCTGCTGGCCTTAAACATTTCCCAGCTCTGATGACAGGACCTGGGCCAAAAATATCAACTGTCCTGCCCGTGTCTGAGACACTAGAAATTTACATTTGATCTTCAGCACTAATCACATGAGAAAATTGATCACCAGTTATACTCCTCTTTGGTTCCATCTTCAAAAGAGCCAGACCCATCTAGATCAACCTGGAGTAATTCCTAAGGCTATTGTTTGGTACCACTGCATTAATGAAGTGTGGCCAGATCATTAATTATACACATGAATTAGTTATATATCTTATTTGCTCTTCTATGTGATAGTTTATTACAATATAGTTTGTTGACTGGAAGTGGCTGCACAATAGGTTCTTTGTAACAATTAAGGGAATAAAGATTAATACAATCAAGATGTCATCTACCCTTGGGAAAGGGTGTCAGTCCTTGACATTAATAAATCTCAGATTTTGATCTCTATATAAAACCTTCATTAATCAGTTTTCCATGAGAACGCAGAGTATCAAGGGAGCTTGCCCTATTGTATGTTGATGTACTTAAGCAGATGTTTGATCTTATTTTCAAGTCCTTTGGTTAAGACTTAATCTTTAATTGAAGATTCATCGAATAAAGTGACAGCTGTGGCAGTCTTGCATCTTTTAAAAGATTGTGGGTCCATGTCCTAATCTAGAGGTTTGAGCACGAGCATTTAGGTTCACCCACTTCACCCCACCTCTCTCCGCACCCTCAGGGTGATAACTGTGATGGAGTCATAAAGTCATACAGCATGAAAACAGGCTATTTGGCCCATCATGTCCATGTGGACCAGTGAGCACCCTTCCGTATTAATCCCATCTTCCATCACTTGGATGTATCTTTTTATGCCTGGGCGATTCAAGTGCTCATCTAGACACTTCTGAAATGCTATTAGCAACTCTGCTTCCACCACTCTCTCAGACAGTGTATTCAGATACTCACCATTCTCAGGGTAAATAAAGGACCTCTCAGATGCCTGCTAAATCTCTTAAACCTCTTACCCTAAATCTATGTTCTCTAGTTTTATTCACCTCTGATAAAGGGAAACATTTCCTGCTGTCTACCCTATCCATACCCCTCATAATTTTATTATACCTCAATAATGTAACATCTTAACCTCCTCCACTCCAGGTAAAACAGACCTCTCCAAGTCTCTCCTCATAACTGAAACTTTCCATCCCAGGCAACATCCTGGTGTATTTCCTCTGCGTCCTCTTCAGCACTATCACCTCCTTCTTGTAGTCTGGTGACCAGAACTGCACACAGACCAATGTTTTGTAAAGTTTGAGCATTACCTCCCCTGCTCTTGTACTCATTGCCTTGACTAATGAAGGCCAGTATTCCATATGCCTTCTTATCCATGTTATCTACTAGTGCTGCCACCTTCAAGGATCTTTGGTCCCTCTCTTCCTCAATACTCCCCAGGATCTTACCTTTCATGCTGTGTGTCCTAGCCTCATTAATACCCCCAAAATTCTTCATCTCATATTTTTCAGGATTAAACTCCATCTGCCATTTCTCAGCACTTTTCATCAACACATCGATATCACCCTGTGGCCTGAAACACAAGTCACTAGTCACACCAATGACAAAAGCAACCTTCTACCATCTCTGTCTCCTATTGCTAAACCAATTTTGGATCCATGGGCCCTAATCTTTTGTACCATTCTACCAAGTGAGACCTTGTTGAAAGTCGTACTGAAATCCATGAAAAACACATCTACTGCACTGCCCTCATTGGTACACCTTATTATTTACTCAAAAAATTCAGTCGGATGGGTCAGACAAAATATGCCCTTGATAAAGCCAGGCTAGATATCTCTGATTAGTCCCTGCCTTTCCAAGTGATCATTAATTCAGCCCTTCAGAACTTTTTTCCAATAACTTCCTTACTGGTGATAGGCTTACATGTCTGAAACTGCCAGGCTTTTCCTTGCTGCCCTTCTTGAAAAGGGGGACCAAATTTGCTGTCCTCCAGTCACTTGTGGCCAGTAAAGATTTAAGAGTCTCAGCCCGAGCTGCAGCAATCTTTTCCCTTAACTTGTCTGTGTCGTGGTTCTGAGTTCTGGCCCTCATTTGGCCCCATTAATGCCTTGTTGTCCAGCACATGGATTCCATGCTGGAATGATTGCATAACAATACCTGAGCCCCATCAGGCGCCGAGCTTAAGTACCTGTGTTTCTCTGGCATTAGTTGCCAGAGTATTGGTCTACCTTTAGGTATACTTTGGTTCCAGTTGCTTA
>JARFYF010000063.1:24533771-24545798 GCA_030265395.1 Rhina ancylostomus | reverse complement strand
AAGGGTCTGTATAGAGATGTATAAAATCATGAAGGGCAGAGACAGGGTGAATGAGCAGTTTTTTCCCCATGGTTGGGGAATCAAGAACTAGAGGACATAGGTTTTAGGGTGAGGGGGAGAGATTTAATTTGAAAAGTTCAGAGGGATATGGGCCAAACACGAGCAAATGGGACTAGCTTCGATCAGAATCTTGATCAGCATGGACCAGTTGGGCTGAAGGGCCTATTTCTGTGCTGTATGTCTCCATGACTCTAAGTGTATAGCAATTAACCTCCTGCACTGTAGCAGGACTGGCACCAGTGGGATTCCTTGCGGGAATCCTTCTGTCTTCTCAGCACAAAGGGATGTCACTGGTGGAATTATAGGTAGTCCAGACTATGAGGTAAGGACATTGCGTGTCACCCACAGTTGTCTGCACACCTCTGTCTTCAGCCAGAATAAACATGTTTCATGTTGGTGGAGAATTAATCATGTAGGGCTGGTTGTGACAGCACAAATATGACTAATTATTATAAAAAAAAGAATTGCAATTTTTATCTCTACATGTTTTCAAGACATCTTTTATATATTTATTCAGTTTTCAGGATGTGGGCATTAATGCTTGCTTGGCCATTTCAGAGAACATTTCAGAGTCAGTCACATTGCTCTAAGTCTGGAGTCACACATAAGCCAGACTAAATAAACTTGGCAGATTTCCTCCCCAGAAGTATGTTCACAAACCAAGTGGGGTTTAATAACAATCCAATAGTTTTGTGCTCATCATTACTAAGAGGAATGTTTTACATGCAAAAATATATTGACTGACTAAATTCCACAGCTGTCATTGTGGGAATTGAACTTCGGCTTTCAGGTTATGAATCCAGTAACTTGATACCACACCAACTTCATACGCTTAAAGTATCTCAAAGCCAATTGAAATGCATTTATAACACTACCCTACCAAAGTCTCGTAGCCTGCACTTGCCGGCCCCCTACTGCATACCATTGTCTAACCTTTTGTCCACCTTCCTTCCCTTTAACCATCGTTAGCTGACATCTCCATAGGCATTGAAATTCCCTAGCTAAAACCATTCCACCATCTCCTGCTTTGATATCTTTGATTCATGATCACCCTTCATAACTTGTTCTTTATTTGGTTTGATTTCTATTTTACTTTTTAAGTCTCTTTGAATTGCTTTGAGACACCTTTCTAAATGAAAACTGCTGTGTATACAAAATGTGCATTAATTCAACTTCAGAATAGTCTCCTAAGCAGACCCACATGACATTATGTCCCAATAGAAGTCGCCTACATGATCTATCTTAATAATGCCATTGATCAGTGTTTAAGTGTTATATTGCTGCCACATATTCACGAGGAACTGGCTACAAATAGTTCAAATACTCAGGAGAACAGACAACATTAAGAAAAAAAAATCTGGAATGAAAGTAAAGTTTGACTTAGTAACAGCAACTACAAAACTTCTGGATTGCTGTAAAGTCCCACCTGGGTCATTTATATCCTTCAGAGGAGGAAATCGTCCATCTTTATCTAGTCTGGCTTGGAACTCACTTCAGGGGCATTTAGAGATGGACAATAAAAACATTGCCAGTGATGTCTCTATCCAATAACAAAAAAAGTATTATAATAGGTTCTAAAAGGGACATATGAATTAGGGGCAGGAGTAGGCCACTCAATTCCTTCAAACCTGTTTCCCCTGATGTCAACCCCAACTCTGCATTCTTGTTTACCTGCAGAAACCTTTCAACCCTTACCTCATCAAGAATCTATCCACCTCTGCTTTAAAAATATGCCTCCTTTTTGGGAGTGAGTTATAGAGAGGAAGGATTTCACATCTTCTTTATCTCATAGGGGTCCTCTAGTTCTAGCTTCTACCACAAGAGGAAACATCCCCTCCACATCCATCATATCAGGATCCCTCAGGATTTTATATGTTTCGAACGGGTTCTCTCTCAGTCTTTCCAACTCCAGTGGATTCAAGACTCTCCAACCTTTCCTCATAAGACAATCGTCTTATTCATGTATTGGCCAAGTCAGTCTTCTCTGAATTGCTTCCAGCATATTAATATTTTTCCCCAAGTAAGAGAACCAAAGCTGTAAATATGCTTTAATTGTGATCTCATCAATGCCCTTTATAACTGAGTATAGCCTCCCTACTCTTGTATTCAATTCCCCTAGCAAGAAACAGTAACATCTTGTTAGCATTCCTAATTACTTGTCTGCCTACATACCTAGCCTCTTGTGAACCACACACTAGGACACACAACTTCCTCTATATCTTATAGGTCTGCAATCTCTCACCATGGGGCACATGGTGTTGAGCAATTGGCACCATCTATCCAGCTTTTTAGTGAGTTAAATTTCTTCAGATCACCGGAGTTTACAAGAACCTACTTAAATAAAGAGAATTTCTCAGAACTTTGACCAGAAATTGTGTAAATATGCAACTAAAGACAGAGCATACACTATAACTATCATTTTAACAAACAAGTCATAGAACTGATGTATTCAAAAACTGCCAGTCAATGAGTAGAAAAACAAATAGAGTCTGCAAGCAGTAATAGTAATCTGGAATTATAAGAGACTGCAGATGCCAGAATATGGAGCAAAATATCAACTGCTGGAAGATCACAGCAGGTCAGACAGCTTCTACAGAGATAAACAGATAGTCAACGTTTCAGGCCAAGACCCTGCATCAGAACAGATCGAGTGCTCATTCAGGACTCAATCCGAAACGTCGACCATGCCTTTTCCTCTACAGATGCTGTTTGATCTACCAGTTCTTGGGAAGATTTGAGTTCTTCCAGTAATTTACTGTTTGCACTAGTAACTGTAAACTATTGTGCTTCACAGGAAAGTATTGTGTTTTAAATAATTTGTTTATCTGGAGGGAGTACTAATCAGGACTCGAATTAGCATGATGTCTATTGCATGAAGTATTTCTGTTAATTTTCAATGGGGTTCAGTACTTCATACTGTCATTTAATTTTGCAATGGGTCCAATACCTATTATGGGAAGTTTAGCACTAATTGTTTAGTTTCTTCCATTACATGCAAAGGTGTGTACTGTCTTTTCCAGAATTATCTTATTCAGAGGCTAAGCTTGAAAAATACTGTTGCTGACACTCTATAAACGTGCAAAGACTTGCCAATCTAATAACCACAAACCACTAAAGGCTTTATTTAAACTGTTTATTTCTTCCACCTACATAACAATATTCCAGAGAAGTCATTCATTTAATAATGAAAGAAATACATCAAATTTTTTTTCAAGCTATATCAAAAGTTTTACTTGGTGAGTACTGAGGCAAGCCATCTATTAGATGGCTTGAATTGCGTTAGCTGATTTAAGCCAATATAATTGTTAATATCTGTATGGCAGTTGTAAAATACCCCCCATTGAAAATGCATGTGGTTGAATCATAAGGTCATAGTCATACATCAGGTACCTTCAGCCCATTGCATCCACACCAACAAAAAGCCCCCATCTACACTAAACCCATTTTTCCTCTTACATCAGATCAATTCCCTCCCCTCCCCCCCATCCACTGCGGAAATTTTTACTGCCATCCACCTGCACTAGGGATATAGCAGCAGAAATACCTGATGCACCATCGTGCATCTCCTCAATCACACAAAACTGCATTGTTCAATGACTTCAACTTGCACTGATGTGTATTTTCCCCGTTCTGTCACTGGGTATTACTGATCTTGGCTAGATAGTTTGTAAGTTGTAGTATAAACTGATAAAATTCCATTTTTAAACATTGAAAGTTATCCAAGGTCAGTTCACTGTGTTCTTGATTGTTAGTAAAGGCCAGATAGGAAATTCCGTTCTTTAGTAATGTGCTGCCAGGCACTGGAATTTTGACATTGCACTGGGGGTGTAAGATATTTCTTTTAAAACTACATTTCTGTTTTATATTACTGCCATTTCTAGTGGAGTTTGCTGATGTGTTTTCTTCTTCTCCAAGCAGATCTGTTCTAATTGTGGGGATCTTTTTTAAAAATGATTAAAAAAGGTAAATGTTTTACTTTTTTGAATGATTTCTATTTTTCCAAAGTTACCCATGTATGATCACATTACTCAGCTTGCACTGTGGTTGAAGATTCAACTTCTAAATTAATTGAGTAAAACAATGAGAGAACATGAGAGAAACCTTCCCTTGGTGTGCTCTTTTCAGCAAAACTACAGTTGTTCACAAAATAAACTTGTTTTAAAAGAGTTGTCTTTCATTCAAAATGACTAACGCTTAAAGGAACTGATGACCTCACTTGTGAATGGTAGTCCTCTTTGGTCTCTGCATTAGTAATTCCAGACTGTTCTGATCTGAGCATTATATTCATGCAATGCAGCCAGTCTTTAATAGAATCATGGAGTCATAGAGAAATACAGCGTGGATACAGGCCTTTCAGCCCAATGAGTCCATGCCGACCACAGTGCCCACCCAACTAGTCCCAATTTCCTGCATTTTTTGGCCCATCTCCCTCTAAGCCCCACCCCTCCATGTACCTACTCAAGTGCTTCGTAAATGATACTATTGTACCTGCCTCAACCATTTCCTCTGGCAGTTTGCTCCATATACTCACCACCCTCTGCGTGAAAAAGTTGCCTCTCAGATCCCTTTTAAATCTTTCCCCTCTCATGCTAAATATATGCCCCCAAGTTCTGGACTCCCCTACACTGGGGAAAAGACTGTTGTCGTCTGCCTTAGCTATGCCTCTCATAATTTTAAACATTTCTATAAAGTCACCCCTCATTCTCCAACGTTCCAAGGAATAAAGACCTAGCCTGGCCAACCGCTCCCTATAACTCAGGCCCTCTAGTCCTGGCAGCATCCTCATAAATCTTTTCTTCACTCGTTCCAGTTTAACCACATTTTTCCTATAACAGGGTGACTAAAACTGTACACAGTACTCCAAGTGCAGCCTACCGTCAACTTAGACAACTGCAACATAATGTCCCAGCTCCTACACTGATGAATGTCAGTGTTCTAAACGCCTTTTTCACCACCCTGTCTGTCTGTGATGCCTCTTTTAAAGAACTATGCACTTGTACTCCTTGATCCCTCTGTTTCATTACACTTGCTAGTGCCCTATCATTCATAGTATCAGTCCTACACTTTTTATTACATAAAAAAGAATTGTTTAAGAGATCTGGCATAATCTACCTGTAAAAGTTTAAAGATTTGGTACTACTTTTCCACTTGCTTTGGACTGCACTATCATGAAAGTAAATCAATGCAAGACTTGCTGAAAGTATTTTATTATTTGCTATGATATTAACATTGTTTTCTGATGTAATACAGTTAAATTGATGCTACTATGTTTCAAAATAGGTACCAATACTTCTGTATTTTACTCGGGGAATACCATCAAACAAGATGAAGTTTGCTATGAGGGTTACTTGATAAAATCACCACCTGGGCATCTGATTGGAACACAGGTACATTCAAAATATTCATTGAGATGTTACATTTGTCAGCTTTTTATGTGCTCATGAGAATATGGCAGCTTTTGCAAGTACAGCTAACTCCTAAACAACAATGCATATACTGTAAGGGTAATGTAATTTGCGATAAATCTGCCCTAGTTCTTTAATTTAATTACTATTTTGCATAATATTTTCATACATAGACTTTCTTTAAATGGAAGATAGCATCACCTCTTATCAAAATTCATATCAATTAATTTAGAAGTTTAGAAGACAGCTATTAAAGATCTTGTAATTTATGTTCTATTAAGCTAAGGAACAAAAAGTATACTGAAATGAATTTATGTACTCAGGTTATATGTGCCATAAATACAGTTTCTTTCAACTTGACTTAGAATAACATCCTGCACAATGTCATACAAAAACAAATCAGGAATATTATGTGGTAAATTGGATCAGCAAATTTGCTGATGACACTAAGATTGGAGACATAGTGGACAGCGAGGAAGGCTTTCGAAGCTTGCAGAGGGATCTGAACCAATGGGAAAAATGGGCCAGAAAATGGCAGATGGAATTTAATGCAGACAAGTGTAAGGTATTGCATTTTGGAAGGAACAAATCAAGGTAGGACATTCACAGGAAATGATAGGTAAGACACTGAGTGCAGAGGAACGAAGGGATCTGGGAGTTCAGATGCATATTTCCCTGAAATTGGCGTCACAGGTATACAGGGTTGTAAAGAAGGCTTTTGGCATTCTAGCATTCATAAATCAAAGTGTTGAGTATGCGAGTCGGGATGTTATGTGAGGTTGTATGAGACATTGTTGAGGCCAAATTTCCAGTATTGTGCATAGTTCTGGTCACCTAACTATAGGAAGGATATCAGTAAGATTGAAAGAGTGCAGAGAAGATTTCCAAGAATGTGGCCGGGTCTTCAGGAGTTGAGTTACAGGGAAAGATTGAACATGTTAGGACTTCATTCCTTGGTGCGTAGAAAAATGAAGGGAGATTTGATAGAGGTTTACAAAATTATGATGGAGGGTAGACTGAGTAAATGCGAGTAGTCTCTTTCCAGATGGATGAGGAGAAGTAAGTACGAGAGGCATAGCTTTAGGGTGAATGGGGAAAGGTTTAGGGGAACATTAGGGGAACTTCTTCACTCAGTGATTGGTGAGAGTGTGGAACGGGCTCCCATCTGATGTGGTAAATGCGACTTCACTCTTCGATTGAAATGAATTGAGTTAAATTGAATTGGTTTGTTGTTATCACATGCACCAAGTACAGTGAAAATGCAATCTATCCGAGGTTGTTCCGAAGTGAAAGTGGGGCCCCTGACGGAGAGTTTTGTCGTTTAGTTGGCAGCAGGTGCAGTGACAGTGGAGTATTGGATGGCGAATGTTGTTCCCTTATTCAGGTATGGTAGCAGAGTATGCTAACTGCAGGACGTTGTGTGTTCCAGAAGTCACATATCGCTTGCACAAGTTGTGCCTTTCAGTGTTGGGACGTGAAATTAAAAACAAAACTGGTTAGATACAGTTTTGGAATGTGCACAGTTCTGTAGGCACATGACAGGAACGACGGGTGCACTGGAAAGATTGCAGAGGAGGTTCACTGGGATGCTGCCAAGACTGGACGACTTTGGTTACCGTAAGATTGGGTTTGTTTAACATGGGGCAAAGGATGTCAGGCACTGACCTAATAACCGTATCCAATGTTTTAAGAAGCAGACAAAGGACAAATATTCACATTTCCTCCCATGGTAAGGATATCCAAAAATAAGAATACAGATGTTTAAGGTGACAGAAAGGAAGATGCCACGGCCTTCATCGACCACGACCATGCGTGGATGAGCGGGTGCCGTCGAGAACATACCGAGTTTTCAAAGCCAGAAACCCACGATGAGTCAGGAGATTCGCAGTCTTCCGCGCACTACGAATGAGTAGATCATTGGAAGGGAGAATATTGAATTTAATTCTAAACATGGGTGCAATATTAAAAAGATTTTCATGGATATATGAAAGCGAAGAGGGTTAAGACAAGTGCGGTTCTCCAGAGAATGACGCTGGGGAACTATTATGAGGAAACAGAGAGATTGCAGATGCATGAAACATATTTTTTCCAGTTTTTGTTCTACTGTGGAGGATACTTCGAACATCTCAGTGGTAACAGGTGGGCTGGTTTGAAGGTACTTGCAAGAATTTATAGAAATCCCAATCACGTGTCATGCTGAAGGTTGCTCATGTCCACGCATGTCTATTAACATTCTTCTATGTAGTGAGGAAACGCAATTTGATCTGTATTTATTGTCGCATCCCACGAGAGGATATGGTTCCAAGATAAGAGAACGTCACATAAAATGAAGTGTGTGTACATTTCTTCTCGCCCAGAATGATAAATCTCTGGGATTATGATATGCGGGCTGCAGAGGCGAGAACATTAGAAGTATTTAAATTGAAGGTCGATATTTGTTTAAAGACGAGGGAATTTAGGGCTCGGGGGTACTGGAACAGATAAGTAGTTGAATCCTGGTATAGATTGGACATGACACGATTGAACAGCAGGTTAGTGTTGAAAGAACATAACACCTATTTTGGCGCCTTTCAATTGTAGAAGAGGCTCCCCTGCTCTTCTGTATTGTGGGGAATAAACCACTGATCCCGGTTAATGTGAAGGAAATGTCATGGATCTCAAAATTTATCTCAGGTGAGTGTTGCTGTCTGCCGGTAACATGGGTGGAACGTTAGAACCTCTGACGATAATTAGTAGAGATTTACCCCGCGCTGATTCCCCGGTCACCAAAGGGAAAAGGTGAGTTACACTGGGGCCATTGATTCAAGTGTTACATCTCTCTGCGTTTGTCTGGAACTGCTTGAGACGTTAGCATCCGCTGTGCTGGGCTTTGATGTCGTGCAGATGGGGGTTGGTGGGATGATCCACCCGGCAGAGGTCCTGAAAGATCAGGCGGTGAATATGTGGATATGGATCCCGGAATGGAGGCACTGCGCCAGCCTTTAGGTGGCGCTCAGTATGCAGTTTTATTAATAAAGTGAAGCACTGAGATTATCGGATATTTCACCGCGTTCTTCACCTGCTCCCTGAATTTGGATTGAGTCACCGCGTAAATAAATGTGTTCGTGCAGCAGCTGAAATCACTCAGCAAAACTCCGACAGCACGAAAGATCCTTTCAGAAAAATTCTGATCTGCTCCAGATGCTGTGATTTGATAATAGAAGAAATTTACAACAAGCGTCAGCCACAGGAGAATAAAGCTGCCGGAGAGGCTGAAAAGTAAAACCACAGACCTCCTCCTGCTCTCCATCTCCGGGTCACTGTGGTTCTCTCCCTTGCTCTGAACCCTGAGACCCTTCCGGACCCGACTGGCTACTAAAATGTGCCTGACTGTCAGAGCATTGAGCAGCAGAATTAAAGCGAAAGGGAGCAATGGAATTAAAACCGTACCGAACCAGTCAAATACCACCCATCTGGGTTCAGAGTAATAACTTGTATTTGGTCGACAGAACCATGGTATGTTGTCGATGATCTTTGCAGGTTTACGTTTGAAGTATCGGGGAACATTTTTTAGACACAGTAGAACGCCGGAGGTTGCTAGAACCACAGCCGCAGTTTTCCCGGTGCAATATTTTGTTTTCATCTTCGGGGAACAAATGGCGACAAAGCGATCAACGGTGAAAACGACGGTGAACCAGACAGAACAGTTTGTAGCTGCATACTTCAGCACACGGATAATCCTGCAAACATAGGTGATGTGCAGGACATTCACCGGAAAGTACCGATTATTGATCCTATACAGAATGACATCAGTGACAACGACCAGTAGATCCGCCGCTGCCATAGCCACTAGGTAGCGAGTGGTACAGCTGGAGAGGCCGCACTTTCCGCGGGAAAGGATCACAATTGCCAATAAATTCACTGAAGAAAGAGAAGAAAACAGACACTGGCCATTACTGAGAACTTTCATCTGGTCTGAACACGGGCGCGGGTTTCAGCATAACTCAGGAGTGTTGGAGTCGGTACGTGGCTGCAAATTGAATAATATAAGACACGGATCTAACTGTGACCAACCTGCTGGGTAAGAACTTAATAAATAAGGCAATGGGTGGGGTAAACTGTGGGGAGGAAACGATTATCCGTGCTCCAGAAGAGGTGGAATGGCCATTTCGATAATTCATCCCGAGAACATTATCCGATGGGGCTGGTGTCACAGACTTAACCGTGTCTAGCGTGTTTAACCAGACATCTTGAAACACAACATCTAATGGGGCTGAGGAGGGTTCAGGAGCAAGATAGGGCGAACCTCAGTATCCGCCAGTAGAATGTCTCCGGTAATGGATTGCGAGGTCAATTCGATAATAACACACCGCCGTACTTCCACGGACAATGGTTCAGTTAACCAAACCATATGATTTACCGTCAGCTGGTGGAATCCGACTGCGACAGATTCCATCGTGAGCCGTGTCCACAGGACCATGTGTTCACTCTGATTCATGGACCATGTGTTCACTCAGCAACAGTGCAGTTCACAATGTAAAACCCTCCCCCGTCACACCTTCCAGGAGAGCTGCCTGTCACCTGCACCTCTGGTTAAAGTCATACGAAGGTCACTAACAACATTCTACTGGACACCGTGAGTCAGACAAGAACATCAATATAGTCTCGTTTGTCTAACAAATGGAACATCGCAGCGTTTATTCGGGATATTTACCCAAGTGCCTTTCGTCTTCCTTCTGTACAACGATCAACAATTGAGAAGTTTGTAACATGAACATGCACAGTTCAAAATGTGTTATCCCACAGTTCCAAAACTCAAATTGCTCTCCGCACCTACCAGGAACTCCAATGACAGCAATGATCACGTACAGTATTTTCTCGACACTTTTGTATAAGTCTAACATTTTATTTGACAAGCGACGTGTCTCCGTCTCCCACAGATGATTTATGAGTTTTAAATGTTGAGACAGAACGATCCTTGAGTATTTATATCATTCGCCGTCTCCATGGGACAGCGATGTTTCAACAGATTTAAAAGTAGAGGTTTTAAATTGTTGACACTCCGATTCGGTCAGCGAATTTAAATCCCCACTCTGACAGAGTGCGTTTAATTCAGAGAATTAATTAAGAAGCTCAGAAGACTTGGAATTGTGACGATATTGAAGGATGCAAATTAGGATTGGCATTCTTCCAGAAGAGGGGATGTTGTTTCCAACCCATCATATCAGGCTAATATTGTCAGGCAAGTTTCCGTCAATCTATTTCATTCCCGAGACAAGCACAAAGAACAGGGATCTCTCAGGGTTTCTGTCTTCCAAGTTTGAAAATTGACTGTACGAATTAGTCCATAGTTGGGTTGTTAGTTTAATAGGTCGTCTCAGATTGAAATAGCTCCTCAACTCCGCTTCGATAATCAATATGATTCTAACTCCTCTGACTAACACCAAACACACACTCCCGATAACCACTTTACCACTGAAAACTTGCTTGACTGGAATATATATAATTTTGTCCTGGGACAATACATTTCCCTGCCTTCATCGCCTTTGAAGACGAGCGTCCCGAATACTCACAGCGCTCTGGGGTAGAAACATTGTCGCTTCGTTTTGACTAAAATGCAAAATAACATTCTGATTGAAGGGTTTTCCCAAGCTTCAGATTCTCCGACACGACATTGTCACTGTTCCAACGACCCTCAGTTTGTTTATTGATTCAAGGTCGTCCATATCACGCCGATACGAGACAGAAGACGATCTTGTCCAATCTGACCTCATGTGACAAACCGCCCGCATCACCAGCTTATCTGCTAAACCTGTTCTCAATTACTTCCAAAATATTAACAACCTTAGAGGAGAATATCCACGAACAGCACAATTCCTGAACAGACTCCCCGATGATCCATGCAACCGATATAACTTGGAACACTAGGGCACAGTGCGGACTTTTCTGCCTACAATGGTGTGCCGACATTTGATCCAGGCCATTTATGTGCTTCTGCTAACCGTATGATTGCCTTTGTTACAGTAATGGCGAAGCGATCTATTCAGCTTAAATGGAAGGATCCAATACCCACACTACCTTTCAATGGTTTTCTCAAACTATTTCATGTTTAAACTTGGAAAAAAAATAAGACTGGTACTGTTGATCCTTCTCTTAAATTTGACGACATTTGGAGTCCATATATCTCATATTTTCACATGATGTAGATCTCCCTTCATTAACTTTTTAATTCAGAGGAACGGGGTTGACTACATAATATTGCTTTGTTTCTATTGAGAAATTTTGGCCCAGTTATTTTTTAAATTTTGTTTGCTTAGTTTATATTGTTTATAATTTTTTTAATATATTGATTTGGGGTTTCTTTTTCTTTATTTTAATGCATATAATAAACTTATTTTCTTTCCTTTCCTTTTACTCTTTTCATTAACTAAGAAATTGTTGGACTTTGTATTTTATATATTTTATTGTATTGTTAACTAAGATTTGTGATAACCAGATCTCTTCGGAAGATATGTACAAACTTTGATGCTATATACCATTTGTATTGATTTGAAAACTAATAAAAAAGATTGAAAAAGAAAAG
>JARFYF010000063.1:23904596-23917972 GCA_030265395.1 Rhina ancylostomus | reverse complement strand
AGAGGTGTACAAGATGATAAGAGGCAAAGATCAAGTGAATAGCCAGATACTTTATCTTACGGCAGAAATAGCTAGCATAAGGGGGCATAATTTTAAGGTGATTAGAAGGAAATACAGGGGTGATATCAGAGGTAAGTTTTTTTTTTACACAGGCAGTGGTGGGTGCGTGGAACATGCTGCTAGAGGCGCTGGTAGAGGCAGCTGCATTAGGGACATTTAAGAGACTCTTAGATAGGCACATGGATGATAAAAAAATGGAGGGCTATGTGGGAGGGAATGGTTCAATTGATCTTAGAGTTGGTTAAAAGGTCGGCACAACATCGTGGGCCAAAGGGCATGTACTGTGCTGTAAAGTTCTATACTGTATTTAGTGATGAATTCCAGGCTTTACCACAATTTAAGTGGAGACACTCGTTAGCCATTTTCTAAATACTTTGGCCTGAAAATGTGGATGCACAGCATTGCTTTCTCAGCATCAGAAAATCAAATTTCCTTCCAGGTGAAATGCAATTGCAATTGTCCAGAGGTCAAATTGTGACCATCAGGAAATTTGACCAGGCACCTTTGGTCAAAATTCACCAGGGTACATACAATGCAATTTACTGCGCTGGATGTGGATCAATGGCATTGCTGCCTGTGCAACAGTTCTCCTGGAGCCATGTCAGGGAAATTTGTTCACGCTGTCCTTGGCACTTTCAGAACGATTAAATTTTAATCGCAACATTCTGGTCTAGGAGACTACTCAGATAAATTCCATTACTTATCTCCTCTCCTTGGGCCAATCCCAAGGTACCAAGTCCTCACTTCCCAGTCAGACCTAGAGTTACCCAGGCCATGATTCTTAACCCCAATTGGTCTGGATCTCTGATCACTGGACCAGCCCAAGAATTGTTCCCCAACCTCTCTGATCACCACCCCCAGTGCCAATACTTCTGAATCCTTGATTGAGCCCTAATTTATAAGGTGCAAGTCTTCAGCTAGATACCACCACTCTCTTCCATCCAAACCTCAATGCCCTGCCAACTGCCACCTCAGAACTGGGCTCACTCCTGGATGCTGTATTTTCCTTTGTGCATTCCACAGCACACAAAGTAACATGTGGAATGGCGGTTCAGGAGTTCTGCCAAAAGAGTGGGTGGAGCAATGACCCCACAGCACACCTTTTAGTGAGCACATCCATTTCTGGGCCTTTATATTTTGAGTGCCTGGAAAGAGCTCTGGCCAATACTGTGATACCTGGCTCTCTCCTGGGTAACATTAGACTAGATTGAAACAAAGTGAATATAGTCTTGCTTGGATTCAATCCATATTGCAGATGGTGGCCAAAAGCTTACGGTTGTAGCGTCAATTAGCATTAACCAGAAAAGAGGGCCCACTGTGCTTATTTGGCTTTATTGATATTGTCTGTCTAAATTACATTTTTTTCTGGCTGTTACAGTTGGGTAAAAAAGAGTGAGTGTGTTTCAAAACGATTTAGCAGTTGTGAAGCACTTTGTAAGGTAGCATTTTATACATTTAAGGTCTCTCATTCTTTCCAGATCATGTCACATTTACCTGGGCATGCCACCTTAAAAGACAATGTTTTCTCACCACCTCTCTATTTAGCCAGAAGGTCATAAATGTCAGAATAGAAGGTACAAAATAAGATGTGAGTAGATTGGAAGAGTGACTGCCCTCTGAGGCCCAAATCATTGCTCTCAAGCCATAGCGGTTGTGGAAATTAAATATAGAGTCGAATAAGTCTGGAATGAGAAGCAAGTTTCAGAAATGGCAACCATGAAGCTACTTGGTTGTTGTGAAAATCCATTTGGTTCACTAATTTGTATCAGGGATGCCCATTTTTAACTACATGTGACTCCAGACCCACCAGTGGGATTAAATCAGTTCCAGGACAATATGCCAAGTATCTTGAGTTGGTCAGCTTTAGCATAGGTTCCTTTTAAGTCTTTGCAGTGTTCTCTCTATCTATTTTATTGAGTTTAGATTTGCCAGGTTCTAGAAATATGGTCTTGTGTTGCCTTAAGAGCATCATTTCTTATATATATGGAAGTGACAGTGATGATGGAGCAGAATGCACTGATGTCAGCCTAGGCTTAGAAGAGCAGCACTGCAATTGTCCATCTGAAATCTCATTATGGTGTACTAATTTCAGAAAAGAGCTTCATGTCTCAATTAGTCTCTTCAGATACCCAGAGACCTTTGCCATCCGTGACCTGATTTGATTTTGTACTCAGCTAACAAAATGTTCATTCACATAACTGCTGCAACTTTTGGGTTGACAGAGATTAGAAGAGTTTAATACAATCACTGGTACTGCACAAAAACTCACCTGTCAATGTACAAAGGCATGGTGTAAATCACAATCTCTTACTGCCATCAGTGAATCCCTTGCCAAGGATAAATGAGGAATATAAAAAAACAGTCCCAATCTGAAGGTGCGGAGAACCATTCTTGTACAAAATCACCCAGAATTTATAGTCAGTGGTGAGCCACCCATGTTTGGCCTTGATCCACAAGAAAGGATCACACTTGCCCAAGGCCTACCTATGGAAAGACAACTCCAAGTTCAGTGGCGGGACCCTACTTGTTGCTAATCCAAAAGATAGGCAGTCTTAGTGGCTTTGCCAGCAGGCAAAACCAGCAAGAAGTGGATCCAGGGTCAGAAAAACTCCTGATAGCTTTAATTTTTAAAATCTTACAAACTCTCACCTTTGGGGCAGCAGAGTTGTGTAACTGGTAGAGCTGCTGCCTCGCATCTCCACAGACAAGGACTCAATGTTAATCTCTGATGGTGTGTGTGAGTGTGTGTGCGTGCGCGCGTGTGTGTGGAGTTTGCACATTCTCCCTGTAACCACAAGAGTTTCCTCCTGCTACTCTGGTTTCCTTCCACATCCCAAAGAAATTGGTAGGTTAATTGGCCATTCTGGATTGCCCCTATTATGTAGGTGAGTGCTGGGTGAACTGATGGGAATGTGGATAGAATAAAATGAGATTAATGTAGGATTGGTTAATTGGGTGCCTGATGGTCAGCATGGGTTTAGTGGGCTGAAGGGCCTATTTCCATTCTGTATGACTCTGTGACAATTGCCTCTACGTATCCAGGATCTGAAGATCCCCCAGGAAGTTTTAGACCTTCTCTCTGCTGGGCTCCCTTTTTGCTAAGCCTGAACCCCACCTCACCCACAAAAAAATCTCTGACCAGCTGTTTGCTTGTCCCTTCAGTAGCAGGTGGCGGTCTGATCAACTGAAGTTTTCCTCCTGCCATCTGTCGGCTGCCCTCACCTTGACCAGCCAGGTGAGCAGCGGCACCCATGAAGACCGGCTGTTAAAACAGCACTGAGGTCAAAGGATTTTGATGCTCGTTTATATCCATCTGCACAATTTCCACAATGGTTTAAACCCAGGTCCACATTCTGACAGCACACAAATTCTCTGTACAGTCTGCTCTGAGTAGGGAAAAAGCCTGTAAAATATCATTAGTAAATTATTAAATGCACGAAGAACAATGGGGTTTTATGAATGAGGACGATTTTGGAAAAAACAGTCTTGTAAGTTATATTCGTTTTCTACCCTTCCTGTACCTAACTTACTTTCTCTTCTCTCAAGTGCCTATTTCTGGCGTACACCATGTTTTGTAATGGAAGGGCTGGCAGACAGCTTCCTTCGCCTCTGCTGAATTCAAGTCTCAACATAGTGCAGAGGCATCAGTATTATCATCCCGAGGAAGGGTGTGTCTGGGTTTCTCCTTTCTTTTCCATTCTGTGCCATGCCACACTTTCCTGAACAAGATCTCCCTGGAGACTTGTTGCAAGCTTGATTTTTCTGTCTCCCAGTCACCCAGAGCCACCGACAGACCAAAATGCTCAACACCATTGGACCAACAGCTCCATGTAATGGAGCCTTTATACAACTGGGCGTAAATGTCTGTGTCAAACTTACCTTTGGGGGTTGGGCTCATTGTGCTTGTCACGTTCATGCTTTATCATTCGGTATTTTCCAATCTTGGAGTCTGGTCGGGATACTTTCATACCTTTCAGTGTTATTCTAAAGAATAATGACAGATTAAAGAGAGCATCACAGAAGGGTTAGTAGAACATCAAGTAACAATAATGTACATAACAAATACTGCCCAAAAAAGAATGATGTTAAGAATTATGATTCAATGATTCAGAGAACTTCTGAATTTAGAGACTCCAAATTACTTCAATACTTTGCTGCACTGACACAAGAATCATCAACTCTTTGGTGCAACAGTCAGAATACAGTGATGACAATGAACCCAGTGGCACTATCACGACAGTATTCCAGAATACAGTGATGACAATTCTGTATTCTGTAGGCCAGAATATACTGCCCACAACATTTATCCTCACTACAGACTTATCCCTTCAGGATCCACCCATGTAGACTTGCTGCTTGAATCTGTCCTAATACAAAACGGCAAGACCCTAGCGATGGGCCTTGTAACAGGTGAGACGGGGAAAGGAAGAACAAGTCCTGACTGTGAAAAGGCTGAAGCACACTTTGACAGCGGGCAAAGCTCAAGCTTTATGACATGTCAAAGCTGTCAAAGATTTTGAATGTTTCTAAATATAGCTTTTGAATGTTTCTGAAAGATTAAAAATCCATTAAACAATTTTAAATACTAAAATTTTATAATAATTAAAAAATTACATCTTTCTTACACTTGTAACCAATCAAATCCAAAAACTGTAAATTAACTCAAGTTCACCTTTCAACCTCACTCCTCACGGTTGAATGAGCTCACTTTCCCTGCACTAGGTCTCAACAGTGGAAAGATTCCTAATTGTAACTGATGGGGAATTACCCTAAGTTTACAGTCCAGAATTAGTATCTAACACTGGCAGGCAGCTGCTAAATTACTTGGGAGCTACGCCAGCAAGTTTGGCACAAAAATGTTTGCAAAGGGAGCCCCAAACTTCCTGACAGTCCCATAGTCAATTTGGGATCAAACTGCCAACATTTCCCTGCAAGTTCCACCCCAAAGTATGCCCAAAACCACCAAAGAACTCAAAATCCTCAACATATGTTATTGGAACTATTTTATACATAGCAGGACAAATAATCTCAGGGTTTAGATGATAATTATAATTGGGCACCCTTGTCCTCTAAGACCTTTGTCCTCATTTCATTATTGTAAACAACATTTACATTCTAAAACACTACTTACTTGAGTTACTTTCCTACCTGCACCATCATCCTGTCAAAGCTCCCTATAAAACTTAAACCTCTCTACTGTCTCTTCGCATGAACACAATAATCTCCTCCAGCCTTGTGTACCTGCACACACTATCTGTTCCTCTGAAACTGGGCCAATCCTCATCCAGAACAATCGTAGTCTCTTGTTCATCTCCTGCACAAACTCCAACATTTTAGCCAATGCCTTTGATCTCTGATTTCAAAACATCACTAAGAATCTGCTCCAATTCTGTTGCTAGGCCTCCCTGAAAGCACACCGTCTGCTGCTGTTTCTTCTCTCAGCATCTCTCTGCACTAATAATACAAGTTGTTGTTGTACCTGCCTCCAGCATCTTAATGACACATTCATGTCACACCTATGAATAAACCAGATGTGATCCACTTGTAGCTGCACAGGTTCAGCATAATCTGATGGGAGTTAAATTCTTTTGATTTAGGCAATCTGTTTTGTTCTTCTGATTGCCATCACATCAACTTATTATAACTGAATCAATAAAAAAAAACAGGCCACTTTCAAAATCAAAGCAAACAGCAATCCTTATTGCTGAACTCATTATGGATGCTTTCCTGTAATATAAGTACAAATTATATGCCTAGCCTGTATTAAACAGCGCAAAGAATGTCATTCCCCAAGACATATTAAGGCAAGAAGATTGAACTGTGGCTTTTATCCCTTTTAAGTAGTCACTGTTTCCAGTCCTTTCATTTAAGAATGAATACAAATGCAAAAATGTGAGATGCACATATGGTACATAAAATAAGTGATGTTCGTGGAGTTCATTACAGAAGCCTGAAGGGTGCTTTATTTCTCAATAGCATCTGCAATACAAACTGGGCAAAATATTGAGATGGATCATATGAGCTGGAAATTAAACATCAGCACACTTGATCTCCTACTCCACACCCAATTCGGGGCAGACCGTAAAAGCATTGGGCTGAGGATCAGGATATGTGATGCTTGGCTCTCTGCTTCATAAACCAGGGGTGGCCGAGGTAACGGTGCCATCTCATTCATTGGACTGAGAATCGAGTGCAAGCAAGTAGTTTGTACCTTTTGATTATTTTATTTAACTTTAAAGTTCTTTAAAAAAGATGTCTTAAAGTAAATGTATCTCTTTGGTAATTTTTAAAAATATATACATTTATTTTAATAGTTTTTAAATGTATTCAATCACCAGAGGCATTAAAAAGTGTTTAAAGCCTTTGACAGCAGAACTGTCAAAAGGTCAACAGAGCAGTCCAAGGATGGAGCCTCAGGACCTGCTGCCTGAGGATTAGTCCCCACTCACTGACCGCTCATCCTTGTGGAACAGCTGTGATAGTCGGGTCTCGATCTTAATCACTGCCCCAGAGTTGTAAAACTGGAGCCACAGGAAAGGCAATATGATGGAGGGAGCACCACACACAAAGTGTGGTGGGTGGGGGAGGGGGGGGTGGTGGATTGTGGCCCTAGTTTTACAGTATGCAGACAGACAGTGCTTATAAAGAACTACTCACATATTTAGTCATTTATTGGATGCTGTGGTTATCAGCTTTTTCAGCATTTACGGCCCAGTCCACGTGCCCTTTAGGAGTGGGCCACTGGCTTGAACTGCTGCTGGTGAAGGTACTCCCACACTACTGCTGGCTAGGGATTTCCAAGTCAGAACAGTTTGTGACTTGGAGGTTACCTGGAGATGGTGGTGTTTCCTTGCATCTGCTGCCTTTGTCCACCTCGGAGGTAGCAACTCCGAGTTTGAGAGTAGTCTAGGGGCATCTGCAGTGCATTTTGTAGAAGGTACACATTGCAAACACAGATTGCTGGAGATGGAGAGAATACATGCATAGATTGTTAATGGAGTGTCAATCAAGCAAACAGCTTTATCTTCAATGACGGGGAGCATCCTGAGAGTTACTGGAGATGCACACATCCAAACAAATGATCACACTCTTGACTTGTGTCTCATGGATATTGCAAAGGCTCTGGGATGCCAGGGGCTGAGTTTTCTGTTGCAGGATGCCCAGCCTCTGAGCTGCTTCCGTAGCCTGAGTATTTATGTGACTGGTCCATTCAAGCTTCAGGTGAATGGCAATCCCACTTGCAGATATTGATGGTAGGAACCTCAGCACCAGTAACGGTGTTGAATGTTAAGGGCGGCTGTTTAGATGCTGTCTTGTTGGAGATGGTCGTTGGTTCTCACTTGTACAGCATTCATGTTTCTTGCTGCTTTTCAGACCATCCCCAAATGTTGCCTGGGTCTTCCTGCATGCAGGAATGGATTGCTTTATTTTCTGAAAAAAACTGCTGACCCTCATGGTCCCCACATTGCTCATCACCTCCTCAACTCCTACATACAACTCAGAAGAGTAGCAGGAGCAGCTGGCAGACACCAGACAAGCATACTTAAAACATACAAATTAGGAACAAGAATAGGCAATTTGGTCCCTTGAGCTGCTCTACCATGCAACAAGATCGTGGCTGATTTGATCTTCAACTCCACATTCTTGATTAGTTATGGTAAACTTTAACCCATTGCTTTTCACATATCTCTCTACCTCTGCCTTAAAAGTATTCAAAGACTCTGCTTCCACTGCCCTTTGAGGAACAGAATTCCAAAGATTTGGTACTCTCTGAGAGAGAAAAAAATCATATCATCTGTCATAAATGGGAAAATCCCATAAACAGTGACTAGTTCTAGATTCTCCTACAAGAGGAAACATCCTCTCAACATCCACTTTGTCAAGAGCTCTCAGGATCTTATATGTTTCAATCAAGTCCTCTCTCACACTTCTAAGCTTTAGCAAATACAAGCCCAACCCGTCCAACTTTTTCTCATAACACAACTAGACAGCTCCAAGTAATTAGTCTGGTAATTGCTTCCAATGCATTAACATCCTTCCTGAAATAAGGAAACCAATATTGTATGCAGTACTCCAGATGTGGTCTCATCAATGCCCTATTTAACTATAGGGCAACCTCCCTACCTTGGGATTCAATTCCCTTCATAATATGCAGTAACATTGTTAATTTTCCTAATTAATTGCTGGACTTGCATATTAGTATTAACATACTTATTATGTTGCAGTTGTACAAGACATTGGTGAGGCTGCACTTGGAGTATAGTGTACATTTTTATTCAGCCAGTTATAGGAAAGATGTCATTATGCTGGAAAGAGTGCAAAGAAGATTTATGAGAATGTTGCCAGGACTCGAGGGCCTGAGTTATACGGAGAGGTTGGGCAGGCAAGGATCTATTCCTTGGAATGTAGGAGACTGAGGGGTGACCTTATGGATGCATATAAAAATATGATGGGCATAGACAGGGTGAATGCCAGGGAAAGGGAACCAGAAACTAGACGGCATTGGTTTAACATGAGAGGGGAAAGATTTAAAAGGGACATGAGGGGCAATTTCATCATGCAGAGGGTGGTGCATATATGGAACAAGCTGCCAGAGAAGGTGGTTGAGGCAGGTACAATAATGACATTTAAAAGACATTTGGATACATGCACGGATAGGAGAGGCTTAGAGGGATATGGACCAAACAAAGGCAAATGGGACTAGCTTAGGTGGGCATGGACATGTTGGGGCCATTGGGCCTGTTTCTGTGCTGCATTACTCTACAACTCTGTTAGCCTTTTCCAAACCTTGCACTAGGACACCCAGATCCCTCTGCATCTCAGAGCTCTGCAATTTCTCGCCACATAGATTACACTTTTTCTTTTCCCTGCCAAAATGGACATTTTGACACTTTGCTCCATTCTATTCCATTTGCCAGTTTGGTGAAGGTGCGAGGAGGGTGTGGCATCAACGTGCTGGCACCACCATCCCTGAGAATAAAAGCAAAAACACTTGCAGCTGCATTTGAGCAAAATTTTGGGCCAAAAGCTTCACCTGGCCCAGCACTTCTCCTCACTGGCACTGCTCACTGGATCTAGAAGCAACCTGAAACATATTGCCATTTTTTTCATACTGTAAATATAGACCAAATTGCTAAATGGTATGTCACACAAAAATAGCGAACACAAGCACACTTCAAAGTTATGATACCCCACACTCAGCTGACACTTTATTCACAGAGGATTCAGGAATTAGTCCTTGAACATCAGATCTACATCCATGGATTAACAATGCAGTCATCCATGATGGCGAGACAGCAAAACACTCGAAAGGCAATCACAGATACTGATGCTGTTTTTAAACTCATACAAGAAATCCAATGTTGCATGCACTGTTCCCAAAATTATTCTTGATAATAGCATTAAAGCAGGGCACTTCTAATATTATCAGAATAGAAATAAATACCAATTATGATAATTACTCTAAATTTGGATATAATAGTCAATCTGAAGAACACCAGTGATAGTGGAAAAAATGAACAACAAAGCTCGTTCGTGTGGATAAGTAACCATTTACCCATTCTGTCGCCTCACTACAGCTGAAAGTAGAACAATGAATGCAGATAGCAGCATCTTTCTGAGAAATGGATCATTAATTGGCTTGCTGTCCATCAGGTGTTATTCACTCTCTATGATTACACCAGGACTTCCCCTATCTGGTTCTATATGCCAGCATACTAACATCACAACAGTTGAACACACTCCTTAAAGTTACAATGTCCCACATTCAGCTGACACTTTATTCACAGAGGACAGGGAAATCTAGTTCTTTAAAATTAGATCTTCATGCATGGATTCAATAGCCATCCAACATTGCCAAAACGGTAATAAGCTCAAAAGGCAATTACTGATACAAGTGCTGTTTTAAAACCCATACAAAAGGGATTAAAACACACCTTGAGAGGAATCCAACATTGCTTTGGTGGCTGAATAGTCAAGCAATGTGCCCAAAGATGTACCAGAGAACAACATTAAAGAAGGGCATTTCCTGAACAGATTTTCTCTCAAATTAAAAATCATAAATGGGAACAATATCTTGACACCATATTTTCTAGCAATTATTTTTGCTAGTGGTATAGTGACAATCCTAAAAATGACCATATCATGCATAAAATTAGTTTTCCAGAGCTGTCCAGAGCCATGCCCCTACTCTAGAGATTGTTGACTTTTAGAGATCACTCTTGGTTCATGTAAGCATTCACACTTCTATCAAGAAAGCTATGGGTTCAAGTTCCATTCTAGAAATTTGACCACAAAATCTAGGCTGACCCTCCAATGTATCGCTAAGTAGGTCTAGTAGTTTGTATATGCTAACTTTCTGATGAGTCATTGAACAAAGTCCCATCTGCTCTTTCGGGGAGACACAAAGAATTTCATGGCACTATTTTTGGAGAAGCAGCAAAATTCATGCAGCTTCCAAGCCATTATTTATCTCTCACTTGACATCTCTAAATAAAAACATTATTAGAAATCTCTCATGATCTTACTGCAGCTTAAAGAACCTTGCTCTGCAAACTGGCAGCTGTGTTTTATACAATATAAAATCTATTACCTTCATTGCTTGTAAGGCTCTTTGGGACATTTTGACCATGATACAAATGCAAGTACTGTTACTATTATTGAACTTTACCTTGATATATTTTGTACACGTACAACTGCTTTTTAATGTGATAAGAAGAACACATTAGACCATTTAATGTAGATTTCTGTTGAATGCCTCTTGCATAAAGTCCCAAGAATCTCTTGATTTAATCCAGCATGTTTCATACCATTTTACTGGAATAAACAAGATGGAGAAAGCCTCATGGAAAGAGGCAACTCGCTAACAATGACATTAGCTGCGATCAAATTTTATGCTTGCCCCTTTTAGTTTAAGTGTGAAATTCCGGTTACCAAAAACACTCCCAACAGTTCCTATAAAGGGCTGTTGAACATGAAATGTCCCCCTTAAGAGAGGAAGTTGCAAGTATGTAGAGGTGGCAAGTGTGGTGGCTACATTTAAATGACAGCTGCTAGTGCTGTCCCTCATTAAAATAGGTAAATCATTTGGGAAGGAAGAGGGCAGAAGCCAGAATAAAAAGGTAGGGGGAATGGGAGGAGCACAAACTAGCAGGTGATAGGTGTGACTAGGTGAGGGGGGGGGTGATGAAAGGGAATGATATAAGAAGCTGGGAGATGATAGGTGGAAGAGGCAAAGGGCTGAAGAATGATGAAGGGTCTTGACCCGAGACAATGACTGTTCAATTCCCTCCATAGATGCTGCCTGACCTGCTGAGCTCCTCAAGCATTTTGTGTGGGTTGTTCCAGATTCCTGCATTTGCAGAATGCCTTGAGTCTCAAAAATGTTCACACTAATGCAACAGACATACTCATTGGGAACAAAGGTTTATGCACGTTGCTAGGACACAATGGCGCCTTTTCACTTCATGAAGTGCAGTTGTGCATCATAATCTTGCTATATTAAAAGCTAGGGTAGTTCTTGTTTATAACAATGGATCTCAAAATGAGTTAATTGCATACCTCAACACCAAATATTCTAATATCAGCAAAAATAAATCCACACAAAACTTAATTTCATTGCAGAATGCTCCTTACATTATCTCAAACTTCCCTACTCAGTTTTGACACAACATTCCCTGGCCCCTTCCCTCCAACTAAATGCATTTTATATTGGCTTGTGAACAATGCAACACACTGACTGTTGCAGTTTGAAAGGTACTTGTTTATTTTCTGCAGTCTGTATTATAATGACATTTGGTTTATTTTGGATCATTCAAGAGTAAAAATGGAATCAGACAGTCGGGAATAATTGCTTTGTTCAGGTTCAAATACTATATGCTCAGCTCTCAAGGGCTGATGGGAAAAGCAACCTATGTAAAATGAAATAAAGTGTTGGAATCTATCAGCTGTGGCATACCATGTGATTTCCCTAGTTTACTGGAATAGCATAAGTGCAAAGACCTCTGTTAATAATACAAAGGTCCCTCAACAGCACCTATGCAAAAAAATGTTCCCACATCACCCACCTTTCCTACACTAAATTATCACCTTCACAAAACAATTAAAGAAGCTAGCTCTGGAACAATAGATAGGTTTCTGATAGATGCATTTTCTTTTTCAATTCATGAATACAAAAATGTTGCAAAAAAACAACTGCTGGAGAAACTCAGTAATCACATGCAACTTCTGTGGGGAGAAAGGAATTGTCAATGTTTCTGATCAAGACACTACATCAGAACTGCTGAGTTCCTCCAGCAATTTGTTTTCTGCTCCAGATTCCAGCATCTGCAGTCTCCTGTGTCTCCAATACAAAAATATTTTGGGTTCAAGTGAAGTCACAAAAAAAAACATGCTCTGAGTCATCCAAGATGCATTCCCCTTATTTCAATGTGTTGGGGTAAAATTGCCAGATGAAACCTTGCTGAAATTCTTCTGATCTGGAAAATAATAGTAGTATAATCAAATTATTTTTATACAGCTATACAGTAGATGGTGAAAGCATATGAAATGGTTGTGATGGAATTAAGAAATTAACCTGAAATTTCTACATTCACAGTTTTACTGACAGAATGAGAGGATGCATGGAGTTCTAGGACTGGGGATATTCAGAAAACAACAGAGCTGACAACATTCACGCAACAACAACAACATTCACACAATACCAATGTACTGTCTAGCTACCATTGATATCACTATCAACAGACTTACTTATCTTTCACAATCATTTTGAAGAATGAATTTAACTTTTGGCAGTTGCACATTAAAAGCAAGTGCACTTCAGAAAATCATGTTTTATTTAGATGAAAGTGTTCAGCTCACAACTGAATCACACTCCAGCAGTGCATTGTATTATGGTCTGGTATAGAAGTTAGCAGAGTAAAATGTCAGTCATTATATGTCATGGTAAAGGCTTTCCCACTCATCCTAAATCTTGCCCCGTTTCTCCAAAATTCTCATTCATAAGAGACTCTGCCAAGGAGGGTTGACAAGTATTGGGCTGCAAGATGCATAATAGAGCAAAATTCTGGCTTCTTGTGTGGATACTTACTTCATATTTCTCAGGGTAACTTCATCAATCCCATTCTCCCACTCACTTCCCTGTAACCTATTTTATATGGACTATCAACTCGACCTTGATTCCATTGACACTAGAGCTAATATAGAGTAGGCAATTAGCCTACCAACCCACACATCTTTGGCTTGTGCTAGGAAAACGGGAGCATATGGACGAAATCCACGCAGTCAAAGGGAGAATGTGCAAACTCCACCCAGAAAGC
>JARFYF010000063.1:23894450-23904586 GCA_030265395.1 Rhina ancylostomus | reverse complement strand
TCAAACTTGGGTTATGGCACTGTGAGGCAGGATGGGGATGTGGAGGCAATCACTGATTGATAATCAGAGGAAGCAATCTTGGTTGAATTTAGCTTTTTGATCCAAATTCGAAATAGTAGATATGCCTTGGTAATGTGATCCCAGACCATTAGCACACTTCTGTCTTCATGCACTGTATCCTCTCTAGAATGAGATAAAGCTAATCAATCTTCTCCTCATTGAGGACTCACTTTCATTAAGAGTCAATAGAAATAATTGAGAGTGATTAGATGCTGATTACTATGCCTCAGATAGCACTACTTCAGCTAATATCTGTTGCTAAGACCACGATGGACCCTTGATCTGCCTTAATCTGTTGATCTTAATCATGGTTTATTGTGTCATGCTAAAGATCTTAATATGCATACTGGGAAGGTGTGATATGTTCCTCAGATTTGCGCCAATGTGTAAAAAAAATCATGATTGAGTTAATACTGATAACATTATTTTTCAGGCAATCTGGGATTAATAACCAAATCAAAAGAATTGATCCTTTATCTCAGCGAGAAGGTTTGAATGAACTGCTTCCTGATTCTTAATTCAGTAACGATGTGAAGAGCTGGCAGTCAGCTCACACACTGCCAAGTGGTGCAATGGGCACAAAAATAATCCATCAATTGCTCCTTCTCCATGTCAAGAGGATTTACTGAAGAAAATGTACAGGGACAATGTAGGTGGTACAGTAGTGTAGCGGTTAGCGTGACATTATTACAGTGCCAGCGATTGGGCTTCAGTTCCCGTCGCTGTCTGTAAGGAGTTTGTACGTTCTCCCCATGACTGTGTGGGTTTCCTCTGGGTGCTCCAATTTCCTCCCACATTCCAAAGATGTACGTTAACATGGGTTTAAATGGGCGGCACAGACTCATTGGGCCAGAAGGGCCTGCAACTGTGCTGTAAATAAAGTTTTAAAAAAATGATACTAAAAATTGGTTAGTTCTAAATATAGTAATGATTTGTTTTCAAGCTTCAGTAAGTTACATTGAACCTTGCAACTTCATAAATATTACTGGCCTGGAAATTACTATGCACTTGCTGAATAGTGGCAACACCTGGATAAGGTGGGAATGTAGGTGTACAGAATGCTTGCCTTCATCGATCAAGGCATTGAATATAAAAGTCAGGAAGTCATATTGCAGATGTATAAAACTAGTTAGGTTATATCTGGAGTATCGTACATCTACACTAACCCCATTTGCTTGGGCCCATATCCCTTCAAACTATTCTTATTCCATGTACCTGTCCAAATGTCTCTTCAACATTGTAATTCTACTTGCCTCTACCACTTCCTCTGGCAACTTGTTCCAAATACCCACCACCCTGTGTGAAAAACTTGCCCCTCAGGTCCCTTTAAAATTTTTCCCCTCACCTTAAGCCTATGTTTTAGGCTCCAGATCCTAGGAAAAAGACTGTGGCTACCTATCCTATCCATGCCTCTCATGATTTTATAAACTTGTGAAAGGTTACCCCTCAGCCTCCTTCAAGGAGACTGTGAGGTGACCTTATTGAGGTTTATAAAATCATGAGGGGCTTAGGTAGGGGTGGCCTTATAGGGAAAACAAACCCAGCCTACCCATTTTCTCCTTATAACTCAAGCCCTCCAGTTCAGGCAGCATCCCTATGAATCTTTTCTGCACCTTTTCTAACTTAATCACAGCCTTCCTATTGTGCGGCAAACAGAATTGCACACAATTCTCCAAGTGAGGCCTAACCAACGATTTGTACAACAGTAACAGGATATTCCAACGTGAGGGCAGAGCTTTAAGGTGAGAAGGGGCAAGTCTGAAGGAGTTGTGTTTCTCTTTTTACACAGAGTCTGGTAGGTGCCTGGAATGTGCTGCCGGGGATGGGCAGATATGATAGTGACATTTAGGTGGCATCTAAACAGCACATGGACACATGAACATGCAGGAAATGGGGAGATATGAATCACATACAGGCAGATGGGATTAATTTAGTACAACATCATGGTCAGCACAGACATTCTGGGCCAAAGGGCCTTATCCTGTGCACTATTATCCTATGCTCTGTGTTCTAACTGACATACTCAATGCCTTGGCCAATAAAGGCAAGCATACTATACACCGCCTTCACGACTCTGATGGTGCTGAGCTGGCAGACTGCAAAAGAAATCCACCAGCAGAGCACATGTCCCTGGGCCAGTACTGTACTAGCATCAAGATATCTTTATTAGTCATATGCATATCAAAATACACAGTGAAATGCAAAATTTTGCATAGAGTGTTCTTGGGCCAGCCCGCAAGTGTCGCCACGCTTCCGGCGCCAACGTAGCATGCCCACAACTTCCTAACCCGTACGTCTTTGGAATGTGGGAGGAAACCCATGCAGAAACAGAGAGAACGTACAAACTCCTTACAGACAGCGGCTGGAATTGAACCCAGGTCGCTGGCGCTGTAGACAGAGTCGATAGCTGGTTTTCATGATAGACTGGGCTGTGTTCACAACTCTCTGCAATTTCTTGCAGTCTTGGGCCGAGCAGTTGCCGTACCAAGCTATGGAAGTTAGGTAGATGTTGTAGTAATAAGGATATAAGCATTGCTCACTCCTTATTGGTATCAAGGGTTTGCTTTCATTCAATGGAGCCAAATAGAGTTTAGTATAACCATTGTTGTTTCATGCTGACAACTAATGACGTTTCTCCAGAAGTTAGTCCTTTATGATAATTTCTTTGATGTCTCATATATAATTGTCTTCAGTCAATCTGTACGAGCTTTGTTTGATGAACTGATGAATTATTTTTGAAGTTCAGAGATCTTGAGAAATATAATTAATGCTGGGCAGAGTCCCACAAACAGCAAGTAAATGAATGACCGGGGTAGGATGTTGACGAGGGGAGCTGGCAGAAGATCACCAAGGAGCATGGTGACGAGGTCTGTGTGTGCTGGCACCATTGTGATTTCTCTTCCCCCTTGACGAAAATATCAAAGGATGTTTTCTTGCTAATAGAAAGTGCTTTATGCAGAATACAAAGTTATTTGTTCAGTTAGATCTCTGACCATACAGGGTAAGCAGCTTGAAAACCCAGTAAGGAAACCACTAAATATGTGTACTTGAAGATAAACTGGAACAAAATGATCGCAGTTGTTGGAAGGAAAATAAATTTTCCTTCCAACAACACGTTTCACATTTTAAGGATGTCTTGAAGCCCTCCAATGGAAATTAAGAAAATCTTGCCTGTATATTGTGCCTTTCGCCAAGCTTGGGCTCACCAGAGCCTGGAATACCAAATAAACACTTCTAACACAGTCTCTGCTACATTTTACACTAAAACAACTTCCAGTTTTCCTGGTGTTAGGAAGCTCGGCCTCTGACCTACTCTTGTAGCCATGGTATTTATGCAGCTGGCATTAGTTGTGTGATTGAGTTGTGCTCTGTCCTCACAGGTAACAAGGGGCTATTTTTGGTGATGCTGATTAAGTGACAATTTGTTCCGCTCCTTGGCTGTCTCTGGATAGTTCTATGGGATTCTATTACTACCCTCCTAAGCAGATAGATGGGCCCCTAATGCTGCAGGTTTAAACTAAAACAACATAAGGTGTTGGAAGTGCAAGCAACAGTTCTAATTAAAGGTCATTGGCCTGAAATGTTAACTTTACTTTGCTGTTTAAAGGGCCAGCACTCAAGGTGCATTCTTTGTCCTCATTGAGATTTGTGATTTCCTGGGCCTTGTGTCATCCAATTTCTTTCAATCTTCATTCTGTCACAGACATTCCCTTTGCTTTCTCCACTCTGCTGTAAAACATGCTTGTTTTCTTATTTTTCCTTGTTCTGATGTGAGGATTTCAATATGAAATGGTACCTCTGTTCCTCTCTACGTGGATGCTGCCTGATCTGATGAACATTTCCAGCATTCTCTGACTTTTATCTCGGGCAAGGGAAGTACTTCATAAGCAGCTATTTCCCTTCAGCCATTCGGTTCTTGAACCAGCTGGCACAACCCTAATAAACTAACCGGGTCTGGGGAAACCTTGGCTCAGATCCCAGCAGAAGGAAGTCAATCACACAAGACTGTGCACAATTTGGGCCAGTTACCTTGAGGTTAGTTGCATGAAAATGTATGTGACAGCTGCTTTTCACAACACCATGACCACTCTGACAGTTTGGCCTTTGTTTCTTTTTGTTCTAGTTGTGTTCTTTGTTGAAAAAAAAGTTTTTCTTGTGAATGTTGCTTATATGATGCTATGTGCCTGTGATGCTGCTGCAAGTAAGTTTTTCATTTAACCTTTGCATGCATGTACTTGTGCATATGGCAATAAACTTGACTTTGACTTTTTAGATGGAGCATCTTTTTAGATGTTTAACATCACATCCACAAAACACTGCACTCCCACCCTTAATTGCTTCAGCCTGAGCTAGAGTTTGAACCCTTAGATGAGACGCAAGTCATTATTTGTGTTAGCTTAGCCTCACTAATAGAAAATTTGATATTCAGACTATCCCCAGTGGAAGTTGGTTCCTGATTCTTTGAGAGGTACTCCTGACTGTGAGACCTGTGATATACAGGTGCTCTCAATCTGTAACTTATTAACATTGCACAATATGGTACTCAACACTTTATGTTAACTAGATGTCAGAAATCAAATCCTTTTAACTGCAACACAAAGTTCTTGTGAAATCCTCAATAATTAACAACATCTCATTATGTTGCTGCACTGTGGGCCATCAGAAGACATACAATAATAGTAGATCTGTGTGTGTTTAAAAACCACATGCCATCAACTGCCCAGGGGGCCTGTTAGGAGACCTTTTGGCTTTATCCTATATTAGTAGAATTGTTTCAATTATACTGACAGTAATAGCTCTACAGTGTTTAGCACCAGAGGCACTTTAGAACCAATGTATTGGTTCATTTCTATCTTGTCACATAAGGGTAAAAGGGCTCTTATTGATGGTAGCTAATTTAAACCTGTCAAAAGTGAAGTCTGAGAAGTATCTGGAATGGAGAGATCAGATTTTCAGTGGAAGTCCAGCTTTTTTTTTCTTTCCAATTTGTCTGTGAGTCATCCATGCAGAAAGCTCAAGACAGCTCACTTTTGTTTTCACTGAGTGAAAATACTTTAATGTACAGGATAGCAGAAATGTTTTCACAGTAAAGTCCTTGGCACCTTCTAAGGACATAGAGACATTGCTTTCAGTTGTACAGCACAGAGGTTTGTGATCTTGGCTTTTATTTACTCTGTGTAATGTGCCTGACAAATGAATGTTATATAATATGCTTCAACTAAAGTGTTTTTGAACTGCAATGTTCTTGGGAGTGAAAAAGAAATCATGTTTCAAGGGATGAATCAAACAGATTTGAAGGAATCAGAATAGCAATAAAGACCAGCGACCTACAGAGCAGACGGTGGCTGGAAAGAACACAGGGGGTTCAGCTACTTGCCAATAATTGTGACGAGCATTGATCCTTCAGAGCTATCAAGACAATCTACGTTCTGAATGTCCCTGAGTGCCCATCCTGCTGTGAGCCAAGAATGGGAGGAGAGCTTATCAAGGACAGAGCCATAGTCAGTGGCCTCCTTAATTGAGTCTTCGATGTGAATGTCTCCAATTCCATCTCACTGCACACCATCCACCTGCAGCCATTCAAGAGGTTAAAAGAGTTGAGAGTTGAATAGTTGTGGAAAAACAAGGCCACTAGGCAGAAAAAAATTCTGGCTGAATTAATAAAACATGGCAGAGATGTGCTTCTGGTGTGAATTCATGATCTTGCCTCTTTCTTCTGGGAAGAATAGTATGCCAGTAGTGGTTAGAGACAACGTGATGATGACCATCTTCAAGAAAGAAGACCCTATATGGTAATTACAAAAGAACCTGACCTGACGGTCATCACACTGATCCTCCTCCATCGCAGGGCTGCAATGTGATTTCAACCCCCCCCCAGGAGTAGAATGGACTTCACAAATCCAGGCAAAAAGTAAAGAATACCACACGATGCAATGGTCCTTGAAAACCTCATACAAGTTTTCAACTCGGCCAACAGGAAGGGGTTATGCAACACTCTTTTCAGGTTTGACATTCCTCTGTTGCTCGTTATCATTCTGCATTATGATGTGGACCAACAGACCAGCACAGAAGCAATCCCAGTGCAGACTGAGGTCGAGCCAGGCTGTGACGTTGCTCTGAACCGCTTCTCCATCTTCTTTGCAGCAATACTGAACATCCTCTCCAACAAGGTTCTAGCTGGGATGGAATTAGTTCGCGGGACAAATGTGAAAGTTTTGGTGCTTTTACTGCAGAACTGAGATTGATCCAGCTTTAGTCACTGAATTATATATGCACACTTGGATAACAGCTCCATATCACCATTGATTCCCTCACCGAGATCAAAATTCTGGTGAACCCGATGCTGCCTCTCCACAGATACTGCCTAATGTGCTGAGTATTTCCAGCATTTAATGTGAACCTCTTTTCATCTCTCAGGAGCCACCTCTCAGCCAATGGGACATCAGTAACAATACTCACCACCAACTCCGGTGGAAAATAGTGTGTGAAAATCAAGACATTGCAAAACCTCAGGATCTCTAAGCCAGTATTGATCCCCAACACGTTATGTGGTTTAGAGTAATAGGCTCTTTTTCTGAGGCAGTCCTTTGGGATTTAGGCTGACTCACTCTGGTTCTGTGGTTTCTGAGGTGACTAATGAGGCCAATGTGAGAACCAGTCTTCCCCACAGGTCGGGGGTGGGGGTGCCTAACCGGGTGGGGGTGTTAAGTAGTTTGTGAAGTGGTGTGCTCCTTCTGCCATTTACGCAGGGCTTTTGTGTGTTCCTGATGCACGGCCATGAGATTCTCAAATGTGTTGCCTTCACTTTGAGTGGTCAGGGGTCCCCAGAGTTAGTGGGGATGTTGCATATTTTTTCAGTGAAACTTTTGAACACATCCTTGAAGCTTTTTCTGTGTTCATCTGGTGATCTGCTCTTATGACAGAGCCTACAATAACATGACTATTTGGGATTCTGATGTCAAAGGAAAGTACTGAGATCCTTAAGCTCTGTACAATGGGAGCAGTTGGAGACATAGAACCAATAGCAAGAGGGAGCGCTCAGTTACCCACCCGCCTGACCCATCAGACATCTGCCCGACATGTGGTAGAATCTGCGAATCCTACATTGGCTTCTTCAGGAACCTCGGAATCAGAGTGGAAACAAGTCATCCTCTGTCCCAAGGACGGCCTAAGAAATGTGCGCATAAAGCAGTTTCACATCTAGCCAGCATTGCAAGTGATAACTCCAACCCCTCCTTCCAGAGCTGGAGGTCTTATATGGACAGGATGGTAGTATAGCGGTTAGCCTAATGCTATTACTGCGCCAGTGGCCTGGGTTCAATCCCTGCCACTGTCTGTAAGGAGTTTGTACATTCTCCCTGTGTCTGCGTGGGTTTCCTCCGGGTGCTCCAGGTGTGGGCTGCCCCCAGCACATTCTCAGTAATGCAAAAAGATTCATTTCACTGTGCATTTCAATGCAAGTGTGAGTAATAAATAAATATCTTTTATTCCCTTATATTAACTTATGTTTGTAATGTACTTTGCTGCTGCGGCACATAGCTAATTTTCATGGCATTTATACTGTTTATATATGCCCATGACGATAAACTTGAACCCTACAGTGGATTAAAGTGGAGGATGGAGTCTCGCTCTGGTTCATGGCCACTTGTGTTCACTTGACACTTCAAGCTCAGCTTCTGAACAAAGTATTCTTGGACTTTCACTGAAACAAAATATGGAGCAAGAATTTTCTTCATCCAATTTACTCTGCGCATTGTAGCAGTTGCACAACTGCCAGAGCTGCTGCCTTCCAATTCCAGCAAAGAAACAAACTGCTGGGGGAACTCAGTGGGTCAGGCAGCATCTGTGGAGGGAAATGGCAGTCAGCGTTTTGGGTTGAGACTGGTCCAGATGTATGGCCTCAACCTGAAATATCAACTGTCCATTTCCCTGTACAAATTCTGCCTGACCCACTGAGTTACTCCAGCAGTTCTGTTTTTGCTCCAGATTCCAGCATCTACAGTCCCTGGTTGTCTCCATTTCTGTTCCCTGCAACCTGTCTTCGGTCCTGATCTCCTGTGTGGAGTTTGCAGATTCTCCTTGTGACCGTGTGGGTTTTCAGGCACCCTGGTTTCTTCCCACATCCCCTGAAGCCGTGCAGATTGGTAGATTAACTGGTCACTGGAGATTCCCTCAAGGTGGAAGGTGAGTAGTTGAATCTGGGAAAGTTGATAGGAATGTGGGGAAAATAAAAATAGGATTAGTGTGAGTGGGTACATGATGATCAGCAGGGCCTGTTTCCGTGCTGTATGGCACTATAATTCTCTATGAAAAGACACCATTGCTAATCTTATCACCAGCAGCTGTGCAAAATTCACCGTAATATAAAAGTTGGTGCAAGATGAGCAAAAACTGTAACCAAAACAGGGTTAAAGAGAAGTACAGCACAATGTTGCCTCTCTTGTATCTCGGGCAGGCAGGGTAGTGAAGCGGTTAGCGTAATGCTTTGCAGTGCCAGTGACCCAGGTTCAATTCCGGCTGCTGCCGGTAAGGAGTTTGTACGTTCTCCCCGTGTCTGCGTGGGTTTCCTTCCGGGTGCTCCGGTTTCCTCCCACATTCCAAAGACGTACAGGTTTGGAAGTTGTGGGCGTGCTACGTTGGCGCTGGAAGCGTGGCGACACTTGCGGGCTGCCCCCAGAACACTCTACGTAAAAGATGCATTTCATTGTGTGTTTTGATGTACATGTGATTAATAAAGATATCGTATCATATTGTATATGTAGAGAATGAAGGGATATGAATCCCTTCATTTAAAGTTCATCTCAATTAAAGTTCATCTCAATAATGGTGCCCATTAAACCAATGGATTGTTGTAAAATGGAGGCTGGCGAGACTGCAGATGTTGCAATCTGGAGCAACAAACAAACTGCTGGAAGAACTCAGTGGCTTCTCCTCTCTGTGGGGGGAGAGGAATTGTCAATGTTTCAGGTCGAGACCCTGTGTCAGGACTGAGAAAGGGGAGGGGAGATGGCCCATATAGAGGAGAGGGGGGAAGGGTGAGACAGGGGCCGGGAGGTGATAGGTGGGGTGAAGGATGAGGGGCAGGTGGAGCCAGGTGGGGGAAAGGGAGGGGTGGAGTTGGGAGACAGAGGCTAATGGGAGATGGGTGCAAGCATACAAGGAAAAAGAAAGAAAAAAGATAAAAGATAGTTGTAAAAACCTATTGATAGAAGCCCAAATTTCAAGGAAGGTACTTTTGCACCCTGTCCTGATCTGATCTACATGTGAGTCCAGCCCATCTATTGGGTAGACTCCTCTGCCTCTTCAGCGGGAACACTAACTGTTGGCTTTGCTGGTGACACCCCCATTGGTGTGGTACAGAGGGAGTGCTGCACTGTTGCAGGGCCTGTCCGTTTGGATAAAGCACTGAAGCAGGACCTGATGTGCTTCTTCATGTAAACGTAAAAGACCCCAAGGCTTAAAGAAGAGCAAAGAAGCTCTTCTCAATGCTTGTCCGTCAACTAACGCATATAGAACAGTCATTGTCCTCAACGGTCACTACTTCACCTGAAAGTGGCAGCATAGGTCGATGGGGATGTGGCTTGCTTGTCTTCATAGGTTGAGACATAGAGTGTCAAAGTTGGGACATTATGTTGCAACTTTACAAAGCACGTTAGACTGCACTTGGTGCACTGTGTGCATTTCTGGTTGCCCCACTACCGGAAGTATGTTGGTGCACTGGAGAGAGTGCAGAGGGGATTCACCAGGATGCTAAGCAACAAATAAAATGCTGGAGGAACTCAGCAGGTCAGGCAGCAACTGTGGAGGGACATGGACAGTCGACATTTTGGGTCAAGACCCTTTATCTGGACTGAAGGGTAGAGGGAAGATAACCGGTATAAAGAAGTGGAGGGAGGGCTGGAGCAAGAGATGGTAAATTGGTAAAGTAAATCAGTTTATTATTATCATATGTACCGAGGTACAGTGAAAAACTTGCATACCGTTCCTACAGATCATTTCATTACACAGTGCATTGAGGTAGGACAGGATAAAACAATAACAGAATGCAGAATAAAGTGTCGCAGTTACAGAGAAAG
>JARFYF010000063.1:23816352-23826413 GCA_030265395.1 Rhina ancylostomus | reverse complement strand
GGTTCTGGGGGGGGGGGTTATGTGACGACTTACCCTTCACGAACCGGCTCCCAGGATCGTGAGCGTCATCGGAGGCCCCAACACAAGATGGCGCGGGGCACTCCTCCTTTGTTGGGCTAGGGGAGCCTGCGCGCGGGAAGGTCACGTGACCCGAGCATGACATCAGCGCGGGAACTGTGTTTATTCTGTGTTTATTAAAGGGGCAGCGCACCCCAGTCATTCATTTGACTCTTGGACTCCAACCAAGTGTCTCATGTCTTTATTCAGTGTAGCTAACCGCTACAATCCATAAATTAAATGAAACCTAAATAAGAAATGACTTAATTGATGTGTTTTTAATTCCACCTCTCTTACTGCTACGTCTCTACACTTGTCTCTGGAGACATACACCTCCACAATGTGAAAATGGTAGTTTTCAAAAAAAAATTCTTGAGTGTCCAACATGGACCCAGCAAGCATGCTAAACATCCACGCTTTCACTTTGGAGAGACAATTCACCTCCAGTGGGGCCCTTGCCAAAGCTATGCAACAATGTAGCAATATACATTGCAACATCCTATCTGCCATCTATCATTACTTTTGTTTTTGCCAATGCTTTCATTGCCACTATGTGATGCTACTTCCAAACTTTCATCAACTAGCTTACACAAATCTTTTACATTTTCAGATAACTACTGTAGTATATGATAAAGGATTTTGCCTGTCCCTCCAATTTCTAACATCCTTTCGAGCATCCAAATCTCTTTTTGTTTTGGCTTCACAAATAGCATGCCGTATTTGACCAATACAAACCCACTACCTTAAAAATGTCCAGTGGGGTCAATAGGTCAATCAATAGTATGAGCAGCACGTTTTCCAGAACAGGTTTTAGGAATTCCACTACCCAGTTACAATTATTACCATGAACAGGTCACTCACTTGGTCAGGCCATTTAGAACTTCAACAGCTCGTGAGATGGGATGAAATTTGTGACTGCATTTCCCGGCATGGCAAGTTCTTTAACTCAGTCACACCTTTAGGAAAAGTAGCAAGTAATGGGTGAATCGTCCCAAAGCCTCTTGTTCATCTTTTGGCTGGCATTTACCTGAAGAGAACTATCAGAGGGCTGAGGGCACAGGAAATCAGCCCATAGGTTCAGTTAGGCTCTGATTCATGTTGTATGGAAACTTAGAGAGGACAGGGTGAAAAAAAAAATCTTCAATAATATAGAAGGGAGACTTCTGATTTTGATTTAGGTCAAGTTTGAATTTGAATGGATTTGACAGTAAAATCAGTTTGAGGGATTTTAAGTATTTACTAGATGCTAAATGTGGCAGCTTTGTGTGTTTTTGAAATTCATTTCCACTGACTTCAATAAAACAGAGTAGAACCAACCAAAAGTGCAGAGATTTGTTAACAAACTAGAAACCCAGAAAACCTGTCCTACTTCAAGGAAAGCAAGCTCCATTCCACTGAGTATTGCGAGAATTAGAGTTCAGTGTAAGCACTTAGAAATAAATAAAAAAGCTAGCATCAGTGAAAATGGCCATTTAACCGTATGATTGTCTTGAAAATTGAACTGGTTCACTAATATCCTTCAGGGAGGAAACTTGTCAGGCCTCCACATGGCTTGTATCCCACAGCAATGTTGTTAACTCATGGCTGCTCGTGGTTACTTCAAACTCAGGACAGCTCAGGATGAGCAGTCACTTCTACTTCCAACGGTTAAGGATTAGTGATAAATGACAACAGCATCCAAAGTGAATTCAAAAATACATTTTCTAAAAATGCACACACACTGTGGTCCCAGTGCGCTCACCTTTCACTAAGTGATTTCACTAAGTGGCCCAGCACACAGGTGCAATCACAAGGAAGGCAAGCCAACGTCTTTACTTCCTTGGAAGGTTAAGGAGGCTCAGCATCTCACTGAACACTCTAACAAACTATTACAGATGTACTGTTGAACGTATTCTACAGATGTACCGATTGATTCATAGTCTGCTATAGCAATTTGAATGTGCAGGAACGTAAGAAGCTACAAGGGATGGTCAGCCCAATGTATCACCGGCACATCCCTCCCCATCATTGGTGGTATCTACAGGAGGCACTGCCTCAAGAAGGCAACACCTATCATCAAAGGTCCTCACCATCCAGGCCACGCCACCTTCTCACTACTACCATCGGACAGGAGATATAGAAGCCTGGATTCCCACAACACCAGGCTCAGGAACAGCTACTTCCCTTCAACCATTCAGTCCTTGAACCAACCTGTACAACCCTAATCACTACCCCAGTATAGCAACATTATGACCACTTTGCATTACAATAGACATTGATTTTTTTTGTTCTAGTTGTGTTCTTTCTTGTATAATTTATGTTGTTAATTCACTTATTTCTTGTGAATGTTCTGTATCTGATGCTGTGTGCCTGTGATGCTGCCGCAAGTAAGTTTTTCATCACACCTGTGCATACGTGTACTTGTGCACATGACAATAAACTTGACTTTGATAATGTGATCCCAGGCTCCAAGCAGTGTCATTTTGTATTGTGCATGGCCAGTCTTCTCTATCCCCTTTAAAATCAGATGAGAGCTTCACCTTTTAAACCAAAGGCAATCACACTGTGATGCAAGGTGTGAGCAGAGTTGGGAAAGACAGAAAACTTGGTTTACATATCCTCAGAGCAGCACTTCGCATCTGTGGAAGTGCAACTGCTTTTGTATGAGGGCAAAAATCAGGTGTCCATTTTCACAAAGGGAGATCCTACAAATGAGATAGAGGACAGTTAATATGTCTTAGCAACATTGTTTGCAGAATGGGCTTGTACAGGATATTAGGAAGACCTCCTGATCTTCGAAAAATGCCATATTTCTGCCAAACCCATGCTTGGTTCAACATCTCATCCAAAAAACAGAAGAATGGCATAATGCCAGATCTAGTAGAGTTGCTGCCTCATTGCTCCAGAGACCTGGGTTCGATCCTGACTTCCAGTGCTCTCTGTGTGCAGTTTGTGTGTTCTTCCAGCGACCATGCGAGTGCCCTCTGGAAGTTCCAGTTTCCTCCCACATCCCAAAGAAATGCAAGTTGGTAGATTAATTGGCCACTGTAAATTGCCCCTTGTGTAGATGAATGGTAGAAATTGGGGTGGGGGGGGGATGCTGATGTAAATGGTGAAGAATAAAATAGGATAATTAATATAGGGTATGTATATATGGGTACTTATGTTTCTTTATGACTATGAGCAGGTCTAGAATGTCATCAAAGATTGTGGAGGTAAAATTTCACAGAGGTTCCATCAGTTTACTTTGACAGAAACAGAAGTGAAATCTCAAAAATGCCATAAAATAGGCTTACACCATTTTTAGGAGTTTGTAAGGGCTCTTCTTCTGGAATAAAGTAGATGAATGGAAGAATGCCAATTAAAATAGACTATAATGGGTAAAAATAATGGATGGTTGATAGTTGGCTTGGACTCAGTGGGTTGAAGGGCCTGTTTCTACGCTGTATCTCTCAATAACTATGCAGGGAAGCTCAACCCTACAACTTTCTAATTCAGCACTACCACTGAGCCAAGGTGACACCAAAGAACCGCTGCTTATTGAAGTTCCATCTTCAAATGTAATGTTAAATTAAGGGCCCAAATGCCTCTTTCGATGGGCTTTGCAAATTTCATTGCATTATTTAAAGATGCCAAGGCATTCTGAAATGGGCAGATTGACATTGCTTGTTCAATTACTATCATCAAAAACTTTTCCATCTCATTTGCTGTTTCTGTGACCTTGATATACAGAGATTGACTGCTGTTTACACATTGATGAATAACAAGATTGACTACATTTTACAAGCAATGGCTGTAAAGTATTCTGGAACTGACCATGTGTAAATACATCAAGGTACTCACTCTAACTCACCGCTGTCCACTAATTTTACTTCATAATATGTACTTCTGGAAACTTATAAAAAGACCAAGTATGAGTGGCATAAATACAAAGATTTAAAACAGAGATAGTTAAACAGGTAATCATTATAATCACCACTTGCGCTCCTTTGTGGCATCAGCTGGATTTTGCAGGTAAATGCCAGCAGGTCCAGGATTTTCACAAATGTACAGTCAAACATGGAGAACTTAGACACACCTGGGAAGTGGTGGCTGCTGTATCTATTGATGCTCAGCCATTGAACCCAGTGGAGAAAACCTTGCTGATGTTCCTAACAAAAGCACTGCAGAGAAAAAAACTAACCCCCTGGATCATGTGCCAGGTAAAATGTGGTACCAATTCCACAAACACATTGACTTCAGTAGGTATTGTAGAACAAAGCAGAAAAATGCAACTAGGAAAGTCAGTTTTATTTTTAAAAAATCATTTCTATTTTGTTATAAATGTTAGTTACTTATTGTTTTAATTGATTTTAATTATTAAAACATTTTATTTACTTTATTTTTAGTAATTTTTAAAACCAGTGACAGCCTTGACAGTCATCAAAGCTGGTGCCTGCTGTGAAAGATTTTTAAGAGGGATTCAAGCACAGCACTTGCTCAGTGTACTATTCTAGGTCAGCTGCTGCTTAGGCCTAAGTCTGGGTTTAGGATGATTGTGGGCCACAGACCAAGTGCCGTAAAATCCAGTTCACACCTACCCAGTAAAGCATTGTTAAATTCTGGCAGTAATTCTGGCTGAGAACATTTTAAAAATACTCAATGTCCAAGACAATCAAAGGAGCCACGTAATCACCACTGTGCTCAAGGAGCCACGTAATCACCAGTCCAACATGGAACACCCACGGATAATCAGAATAAACTGGTGTTGGCTATCAAGATGTCACTTTGATTGATACTTTTTTTTACTTAAGTGCTTCATTGTTTCCTTCCATGCACAAGTGTTGAAAATACTTCCTACCTGATAGGAACAAGCCTGAACTGTAATGAAAGAATTGCCAAACATTGCACAGGTAGCAAACAACTCCCATTCCTCCAGAGTTAAATATTTAAGTTCCCCAGGAATTTATTAGGAAGTTCTCCCAAACAGCCACCATAACTCTACTGACTTTCCCAAGTTCCAGCAGTCAGCTGGGAGAAATTCAGATGAAATAGGTGGATAGCATTACAACAATCTGGGTTCAATGTTTATTCATTTTGCCACTGTCACTAGAGAGGATCTTTGTGGTATCATCCATGGGGGCTTTATGGAACCACTCATTGATTATAAGGATGATGTTTGTATAGTTAGCAATAATTTTGAGGAATTTTATGTTCCTGAACCTTATAATAATTAAGATAAATAGCTCTTTTCATGCAATAATATTTTTTTCTATTTGGAAGGGCAGGACCTTGATCTCTGATGATTCATGAAAGATTAGCAATATTTCTTTTCCTTTCTGAAACCCCAGTACTGGCAATTTTTTGAGTTACTACCACAAGAGCGAATTGGATTTATGGTATTTCCCTCCTACAGTAAGTTCTCTCAGACCAAGGCCAGAAACACACCACTGGTCCAGAGATTTATAACTTGTAAATTTGCAAGGCTTGTGTATCAAACTGATGAACTGGCAATATCCCTACTATTTTCCTCTTTGATGGAGAGAACCTTTGGATTAAGGCAAGAAATGGTAGCTCGTTCCTTTTCAAATTAACTGATTTAGATTATGAATAGTGTTTTGACTATCAGCACCACAATAAAGACCAGAATTTTGATACAATAAAGACAGACCTTGTAAAAACAACTCATGAGATCACTTTCTGAAACTACATCCTTGGCTCGTACAAAAAGATGTACTTGCTTCAAAGAGAACTGCGTGGTTGAACACTCACCTGGTTTATGATATAAATGCCATAGTTGATCTTCTGCCTGCGGAGAATGGGATGCAAGTAATGGAGCCAGAACTTCAAGTGATGTTCCCTGTGCCTGAATGGAATTATGATGGCAACTCTTTGCTTAGCTATACAGTCAGAAGGCTTGTATTTGCCTCCCTCTTGTACATCTGGGTTCTCTCGTTGAACTTTCTCCATTGTCATCAGGGAGCTGAATTCTATCAACAGTCTTCCAACTGCAATAAAATTAAAAAAAAGATGTTATTTTCCACACAAAGATGTGAAATGTTTCTCTTTCACTAGGAAGTCCAAGAAAGACAGTAAATTAGAAACCACATAGGCAGTTCATTGCATTAATATATCTCTTTCTATTAGAAAGGATGCAGTAGCCAGAGATAGTTCTTCATTTTACTTTATCTACATGAATGTCCTTTGAACTGTCAGGGAATGTGGATTATTCAAGCATTTTAGACCTCTGTGTGTCACTGTGCTATGTAATGCTCCAAAGTATCTGCTCTCCTCCAATTCTAGCCTCATGATCATCCCTCTTCATAACTGCTAGCTCACTGGTGAGCATGCATTCAATTACCAAGGACCCCAGCTGTGTGTTTGGTCCCACCCATCCTCCATGGCACCTCCCATAGAACATCTCCATTTGTGCACCTTATCAGAACTGACCTGCCAATCATCTGGTTATCAACCATCCTATTTCCATATATAGTTTGGCATCAACTTTGATAAAGCTTAAACTTTGATATGATAAAATGTCAGAAAGCAATATTGGAAGGTTTTCCCATTAAAGGTGTTTAACAAATATGCTATTACTGTTATTGTGCTATGTTGCATCATTACTTTTGACCTTTTAAAATTGGGGCAGTGCAGCAGCCTATAGGATATAACTGTGCATGTAGATGTGGAATCATACTCCTAGACCCTGAGCTTGCTGCTTTCACAAACTACAAGATAATTTTGCATAAATCACAATAAATAGCACAAAGAACCACTGGGATCAACACTGCTCATTTGGCTAGTCAGTATTGCTATAATTAACGGACAGCTCTTTGAGATAAAGAAATCTATCTTTCATCTCATGAAAGCTGTTCATCTCAGCCATGGCGCTGGAGAGTAGTGGTCTGTCCAGGGGTAAAATTAAATCTCAACTGGAACCTGACCCAGATGTGCCCATTCTCAACCTGATTTGAGCCTGTGGAATCTTTGAACTTGACCCAACCCACACATATAGTCAGGTCTGACCCAAAATGTTGAGCCCCTGCTTTTCTCTATGGATGCTGCCTGGCCTGCTGAGTTCCTCTGGCATCACTGTGTTTTTCATCTAGATTCCAGCATCTGCAGTCCTTTGTTTCCCTTTTCTATAGTCAGGTCTCATTGGGTTCATATTGGGTAAGCCAGGCTCTACTGTGGTGTACTCACGTAATTGACAAGGTCACTCCAAAACCTTCTTTTGTGCATCTCCAGGTTGACAGTTATGAGAACAGTTTAGACAGAAGACTAGAATGGGGACAGGGTGCCCTCTCTTTTGCATGTCCATCGCAATAAAATGCTAAATTTAAATCCGCAGGCAAAAAAAATTCAATGTTTACATTTTCTCTAGTTATTCCACCAAATTAAAGTTTGCAACCAGCATCATGAAAACTTTATTGAGAAACCGCAAAGTTAAAGAAAAAGCTGTTGAGGAGTAGTGAGTCAACTTAAATTCTGAATGCTGTGATGTATTGCACACCACAATGTCAGTATTAAGATCCATGTGCCTCATCTCCTAACTCTATCCCCATTATGAGGCACTTGGGACAAACATATTCTTTGCTATGAGCCTACCAATTCTTCAACTTAAACTTCATGCAAACTTAACAGGATATTCATTATGATGCAAAACTGAAAAGAAGGGAGAGAAATGCTATACTCTTGAGGATTTAAAGCACTGAGATTCATTTCTATCACAAAATAACAAGACTATTATATTCCTTCCAAGCCAAACTTTCACAAATTGTGTTCTAATTATCTTCCAGTGCCTGACTACAGTAAGACTGAACACTGACATTTGAGCTCATGCTGAGTATATATAGTATAATGATTTTGTCATTTGGTTTGATCTTATGGACATTATATTCACTTCTATACTACATTCTGCCAATTGTGTGCAAGAAAAAAAAAGCCTCAGAGGATGCTTGCTGAGCACATTATGTAAATTCTGCAATTAACTCAAATCTGGTTATGTAAATTGTGTCACCAACATAGTAAAATAACTGGAGCCAGAGTAATTCCAGACATTATTTACTCGCTGTAAATATTTCTGTCAAACATAAATGTTGTTCATTAGAAATCGTTTACAATGACCACAACCTATGTTTAAAGCAATAGTTCAAGACAAATTATAAAAATGACAAAGTTTCAAAAACAAGTTAATGTACCTTTATTCCATTGAGACAAATGACAGTACATAACAATTTAACCAATTAGCTGTCTGGATAACTTAACCAGAGAACATTTGTCGGATTGTTAAAATAAATTCCTGCCTTTCAGTATTTTCCACGCGATGCTACTGAGAAAACAAAAGTCCTGTGCATCTTTGACAGAGCTATGGAAAAGCAGCAAGTTATTATTAAATTCCAATTAAGGCCCAGAAAACAACTCAATTCTTTTTTCTCTGTTAACCATACAGGAAATTTGGCATTCCGCTGATAATCATGGAAATCTTGCCCCAAGCTGCTCAATCTGAAGAAGTCGGGTCAAGACCAGTGCAGTCATTATTGGGGGCCAGGAAAAAATCCCAAACCCACAGATAAGTCAGGAAGCAGGGTATGCTCCAGCTTCCATCTGGCCAGTGGACCTACTGCCACTTGCACAGCAGGCTTGTTTTCCACACTACTGCAAATGCTCTCAACTGATTGCCTTTGACATGTCTCCTTTCATCTGTCAAGATGTCAGATGGCATGCTACTAAATTTAGCACTAAAATACTTAAATAGACTGTAGCAGAGATTGTGACAGTTCCTCTAACATTGGCACACTGACCGCAATATCACTTTCCTGCTCTGTGACCTACTTCCATTTGGAAATAGGCAATGGGCTTATCAAGATTGTCTTATTTTTCAGTGACCTCCAAAGACAATTCCCAAAACCACAGCATTGTCCTTCAGTGCCAAGTATTAATACCAACAGGGAACTTATCCGGTGGGAAACTTACTGAATCAAAACTGGCTTTTGTAACCCCATGTGATTTTTACTTACATTGATATAGGGCAGTGTGTAAAATAAGCAGCTATTCCATTGGGCAAGCTAAGTAAAATTTAAATCAAATGAAACATTTTGCATTCAATGAGAGAGGAAACAACCACCACTTTGGTCTTCTTTAAGACAACTGTTGCTTACGTATTGCTATGAATCGGTTTCATTATGGACTGACTACTTGCTACCGATTTTGTCAAAGTAATTTCTAAATGTCAATTCATGATGTTAAAGTTCTTAAATAAATTATCACAAACACACTTTATACTGGTAATGATGCAATTTTAATTGCTTGCAGGAACTTGGCAGTTAAAATTGCCCATAAGACTCTCTAGCTGACAATCCTGCAGGCTACAATTATATCTTCCTCTTCTCCATAGACAAGAGATGCACTTCCTGCAAACCAGCAGGGTCCTTGGTCCTTCCTTAAGTGCACTAAATGAGCTCTGATTACAGCAGTGAGACCTGATTGCTATTTTAACAGTAGGTCTATGGGGGAATGGCTGCAGCCTTCCAGCTCAGTTCATCTGAAATAGTCAATGCCATAGGAAGACAAATCAGTCAAATCCACTTTGTTAAAAGTCCTCCAGCGCCCACATGGCAAGTTTGGGGCTCCCCTCCCACAAGCATCTCTTGCCTCCCCTTGATCAATGGACCCAGGTGCCAGTTTCCTTTGGTATTTAAGTTTATTATATTTTGCTGCTGATCTTGGCTCTCGTCTACTTGTTTTCCATCCCATTAAAGCAGTGCTAGATGTTTCTGTTCTTTAATCTCTACTGAACAAAAACATTAAAAGAACAGATGTTTGTGAGAATAGGACACTCTGTTAAAGCAAAGCAACAGATGAGCAAACAAGCATCACAATATAGCAAAGATGTGATTGCCTTGGAGAGGGTGCAAAGGAGATGTATGAGGATGTTGTCAGGAGTGGAGAATTTCAGCTAATAAAGAAAGATTGGATGAGCTAGGATTGATTCCTTTGGAACAAAGGAGAGTGAAGGGAATCTTGACTGAGGCACAGAGATATGT
>JARFYF010000063.1:23629718-23642022 GCA_030265395.1 Rhina ancylostomus | reverse complement strand
AATGGGCTGCCAAGGGTAATGGTGGAAGCAGATAAGATAATGCCACTTAAAAGGCTGTTCCACAGACACATGAATGCACAGGTAATGGAGGGACAAGGATCATTACAGGCAGACGAGATTTAATTTAATTTAAAATAGTATTTGGCACAGACATCTTGGGCTGAAGGGCCCGTTCTTGTGCTGTACTGTTCTTGTTCCATGTAATAAGCCAATACTGATATTTTTCTTTCCAATGATGAATTTTAAGCATTTGGAAATCTACAGATATGCATTAAAAGCCAGCAGTGAACTGCAAACTGTAGAAATTCTGTGGAATTGTACAAACTTTGACAAGTTCTCTTTTAACATCAACAATAGTCTAAATGGACAAAAAATAATTTTGAAAAGTTTGTCAAAATTTCAAATTCCTATTTCTCCCTTTTTTAATCTGTCATAAACTTACATCCACTCACAAGACATCTGTTGTTTTACGGGTAAATTGGAAATATAAACTCCCCCTCCAGTTCCAGGTAAACCAGCATGCACTTACCTCAGCTCCAAGGAAATGCAGAAAGAAATGCCTCCTTTCAAAAAAGGTGTTACCAATTGATTACAAGTAGGATTTTTTATAATTATGAAAACAATCAAAATTGAAGTAGGATATTTCAAAACTATTACCTGACAAGATTTTTGGTTTTAATCCTGGGGGCTTTCACACCCCCGCCAAGAATGCTTGAACCAGTGATGTAGATACCCCTGAATAACAAAGCAAAAAAAAGTGTTATCTCTTGTTTCTCCCACCCCCCACCCATTGAAATTATTTTTCTGCTGTTGGGAAGGCAACAATAAATAAAGTGGGAATCAGGAGGCAGGCCATTTGCCAAAAAAACATTTGGCATTTGACTTACTGTGGCAGCCATAACATGGTCCAAGTGAGACTTTGACAAATGTGATGCTAATGAAGGAAGGGTTATAGTACTGCCTTTAAATGTTAAGAGGTGCTCACTCTTGTTCCATTGCTAGTCTCTAGTGTGGTACAAGTCCGCTTGCCACTTATCAGGCCAAGCCTAGACGTTCTCCTGGTCCTGTTTAATTATCAGAGGAATAACCACTGAAGAGGACATCTTCTGAAGATTCTCTTAATTTGAAACTATTCACTACTCAAAGCAGAAATACATTTAAAACAATTAAAAACAAAAATTGGTTAATTAATCAAAGTGAGACTTTAGCTCATTTATTCAATGACAATAATAAAGAAACTCTTACCAAGCAGCTCCCACAACAGACAAAGAGATGGCCAATCCAATTCCAAGGTTCGCCCACATAAAAGGAGATGTTTCTGTTAAAAACCTATCAGAAGTAAAATACATTCACTTGAAAAGATTTATTACTCATTTTGTATTCAAAATTCAACAGATGTATACAGTCATGTCCTGAAGGTTTTCTAAAATGTTTAATCAAAATGTGCAAGAATACAAATACAAAACTGTCACATGAAAGATTTCAAGCAAATATAGAAGGTATAAAATGTGGTTTACATTCAGAGATTACATCAAAATTGCAAACATACAATTCCGCAATTAGGCAGCACATTCCAATTTTCTGGAGAAGTTCTTTCGTTCCCTTTCTTTTGTTTAATGTGGCATTGATTGCTAGAATCACTCCATGTAAAAAATATTCTTTTTAAATAAATTGGTTAGCTGGAAGCTGGAAGATTTATCTGGGCAACTTATCAAGGTCACTGTTTAGCACATGTTTAAACCAAAAATATGAACACTAAGTTTACATAAACACAGTCAGCAAGATCTAAGCAAGATTCTACCACAAAGATCAGGGCACATCCGTGTCCTGGGAGAAGCTGTAAAATAATGACAAAGTGAAAACTGAACACTTTGATATCAAAGAAAATTATTATTTTTCCCTCTTATCAAATTGAAATTTCCAACATATGTACCCATTATGCCTGGTATTGCACAAGTTAAAGTGATCAGAATTTTCTCATTTAAAAAAATCCTTAGTTAATTTTACAATAGCAAGTAGAGTTAACGTATATAGAGTATATGAAGACTGTTGATGCCAGCAAGGAAAAACTTCCACCATTACATCCCCCACCCAAAGCTCACCTGGTTATGTTTAAACAAACAGACATACATGTACATGAAACATTACAAGCAAGGCAAGAAGGGAACAGGAAGAATTAATGAATCAGATCTCTTGGTTATTTGAAAAATTAATCTATTTAACACTTCCTTCTTTCCTCTGAGCTCCACTTCTGCAACCCAAGGCTCTGAAAGAGAGGCCTTAAAATGAGAAGTTGTGAACATCTTTCTAGTAGGTTACAAACACCTTTGATGGGTTTCACAAAGGATGTGAATTTAGCCTTACTTGGCAAATATCCATCCCCAGCTCACAACCATGACCTGTTGATGCTAGCTGGTATACAAGGGACATCTGGAGCAACTGTCAAGTTTCTCAGTGTTGGAAGAAGGAATAATTCAATGCATCATTAGCACAATAAATGGCAATTAAGTTTGAAAGACAATCATTAGACATAAAACATCACACGGTATAGGACTGAGAACCTTCAGTGGTCAAACGTGGAATGGACTTTGAGAAGGATGGGAGCCATTTTCTTGGATTCTGACGCTGAAAATTATAAGAATATAAATTCCAAAATATCGCATTGGAAAAACACACATTGCAACAATTGTTTCATCATTAGGTTGAGGAGAAAGTTTCAAGTCTTTTAAATTCTGACTAGTTTAAAGAAATATAAAGTGCCACTATGAAATTAATTAACTCAAAGCTACCAAGATCAACTTAACAGACAAAGAAATGAAATCCAGGGTATTTTGTTTGAATTCAGTAAAACCATTATGCACAGAAATTCTTCTCCTTTTACTTTTCCATCACGTGCCAATGTTCACTGTAGTAGTAAATGTTTTGTAACCAGCAAGGAACAGTAATACAAAAGCTGTGCAAGTCAACTCCAGAGAAGCAAAGAAGCACGATTATTTCCCCCAATATATAGATTTCAAATATTACACTGGCCTCTTCCGTACCTGAATGCCCTACCTGGCACCATTCAAAGGAACACAATTCTATTATGTTATTCTGGTTTATTTCTATTTCTCCTTTGAAATTGAATGTTACGTCATTTCAACCCCAATCTAAATAATGTCCTATCAAAACCTGGTCAGTTCTCCTTTCCTATGCTGGCCTTGCTGAAACCCATAAATCATCTCTCCCAACAATCTTGCACCATGATTTAAAGGCTGATCCCTTAAAAATATTTTCTTCCGATTTAAAGTAACCTGGGACACTTTTTAAAAAAAACGTATAAAAGGTAGGTGATCAGTAGATCCTTACTGTTGTACATCTCTCCTCAAACTCCTTCCCAACCATTTTGTGTAATATTTTGGACTTATTCCTTCCTGCATGTGGATCAGAGTTGGAGCTGCAATAGTGTTTGTGGTTGTTTTGTTCGCGCTAACCAGCTTGAACTAAAAACTATGAACAACTGTGTTAAAAGTCACGTCAAAACTAGTAAACATACAATTTTCCTTTGCAATTTTTAATCTTATACAACATTAAAAAACAAAACAGGCATATTTTAAACTTACAACCAGATTGTAGTACAGAAAGAAGGAAACCAGACAAGTATAATTGTGTACTGCTTTGGTCTTTCCAACCAGAGATGTAAATATTTATCTTAGAGGCTTTAAAGAATACGTTGAACAAGGTGGCAATTTTGAGGAGAGATCGAAAAAATGTGGCCCACATTGAAAAGGTGATCTCATTTAAATATAAAAATCAAAGAGATAGTCAGGGTAAATGCTGAGCAGTTGTTTCCTTGAAGTCTAGAATCAGAGGGCACAGTTGCAGGATTAGCCATCAGCCATTCACATTGAGACGATGAAAAGATTCTTGAGTTCAAAAGACTGAGACAGATTTTTTTTATTATACAGATAATGGAATTATCAATGTACATAGAAATCAGATGAAAAAGTGGACTTCTGGTGGAGGTTCAGATATTAAACAGAACAGTAGGCTTAAGAACACTACCTTTTACTCCTATTTTACTCTAATACAATAAACACAGAGCTGAATCTCATTGGCTGGGTATCTTGCATTACTATCTTCAGTTGCTCCAGACCTGCACTTCCCCAATTTGGATCTTGCTGGTCTAAAGTATCCCAGAGTCCAGAGCAATAGCAGGATCTCCAACAACTCTATAGAAGTTATATGCTATATGATGCAATGGTTAACTTTGATATCTGGCAAAGCCATGACAGTTATTTAACTGTTACTAATGTTTCCACTATACAAATTTATTGAATCAAAAAATTAGCCAAAATACACAAACACAGGTAATTAAAAACATTAAACTGCTCTGAAATAATTTTCATAAAGCAAGTTAACTTCCCCATTGGCCTAAAATTTTCAGTGGAGTCTCTGACCCTAAGCCAAATCCAACCCAGCAAAGAATGAGATAACTTCTTAACCGAAATGATGGGGAAAATCACAGCAAATTGAAATTTTGTCAGTAGATTTAAACTGGTAACTGCTATACGTGCCAGAATTTACTTGAAATATGAGAAACAACAATCACAACTGAATATTTAAGTACGAATCAACACGTAAAATGCTGAAGGAACTCAGTGGGTCAGGCAGCATCTATAGAGGGAAATGGACAGTCAACACTTTGGCTCAAGACCCTTCATCAGTCCAGATGAAGGGTCTTGATCCAAAACATCAACAGCCAACTTCGTTAAGTTCCTCCAGCATTTTGTGTATTGCTCCAAATTCCAACACCTGCAGTCTCGAGTCTCCATTTAAGTATAAATGTCAATCATACACAAAGTGGACTGTAAATGTTTGGATATGGAATTCACTTTAAATATTGTTAATATCACAAGGAAGCAGCAGCTAGGAATTGCCAATTCTGTACCAAAAGAGAATGTATAGACAACACCCATAACTGGAATTGTTATCAGACAGGTCATTCATGCAGTATTAGATATCACAGTTCATACAATGGCGTAACAAAAAAATCCCTATTTTAACTGAATTATCATTGTACCATATTTTGTCTTGATCATGCTGTAGGATTTAACAAATCAAGAAACAAATGTAGAAAGAAGCAAAATTCTGACTTTTTAGATTCAAAAATTTTGGTTTACCCAGTACAACTCTACCCACTGATCTAACACACAAAACCCAAGTCTGAAGGTTTCTTACCTACAGCAAAGATGTCAGATCTACCTCTGCCAGATTTTCACTGTCAAAGTCAAGTTCACAAGCATGCGATTTCACATTCTATATCTTTCATGCAAACTAAACTTGGTCACAAAATGCTTCTTCCAGGATGAAGCTCAATATTGTGCAGCTGTTGAATCATGCGAAACAGGAAAACACAGGATACAAAGTTGCTTCACAGGAGTGCAATCAGAGATTGACCACAAACCAAAGGAAGGTTTTCAGAAGAGGTGATTAAAAGTTTCATCCGAGAGTTGGGCTTTAAGAAAGATCTTAAAAAGAGGGAGAAAAGTAAGGGAGAAGTGTTGTTTAGGGATAAATTCCAAAAGTTAAATGAATTTCACTAGCATTTGAGATTTTTCGTTAAGGTTATTTTCCAGGATCTGGGCACAGCTCGAACAGGGTAGTCCTGATAAAATCCAGACTGGACAAGAGTGAACAGTGTGGCCACCCTACCAAGTGAAGCAATGACCAGTGTAGGACTTGAATTTACTTGTATCATTACTGCAGCAGGAAGCCAGTCAGGTGTGGAGGAATTCTGAGACTAGGCACAAATAAAAATCCTGCTATTCTATGATACAATTCTTTCTTGTATTATCAACTACGTCAAGTATGTGAAAATAAAGTTTTCACAATTTAACAATGGCTAAATTTAAACTATATATGCAACCCACACAAATGTGCATTTGTATGCAAACATGCAAGTATTAGGAATTGATTAGATTGTCACAAGATTTTGTTGAATCTATTCATTCTGTACTAGCTTAAAAGCAAAAGGGCCAAAAATAATAAAAATTACCTACCATCCTATATCGAATCGAAATCCTAGGTCAAATATTGTATAACAGATGCCTGCAATAGAAAAAATTTCATTTCAGAATATTTCATAAACAAATAATCAGCATTTTATAGCAAAATGATTTTACTTTTGCTGATAATTGGAACTCAATCCATTTTTTGTTCAATAGGAGGAAGAGTTGCTCCTCTCCTTTTGCCACTTATGCAGGCTCTGAATAAATCGATGAATGGACTCAAGGCTTTCAATACCTTCAGCTATATCTACCCCTGAACTAATTCACTGAAATGGAATACTTGGTTGTTTGTTTCATTATTTGTTTTTAAAACATGTTGCTCCACACAATTTGCATGCAGTCTTACCCCAGGTTACAACAGTGACTATGCCTCAGAAAATACTCCATTGACTGAAATACTTAGGGACGTCTTAAGGTTTTGAAAAGCAATATGCAAATGCAATTTCCAAATAAACACTAGGATCAGCTTTACATTTTTATACATTAGAAACAAATTAAATGTCAATGTATTCTGCAAGTTGAACCCTTGAGGAACTGAGAGAAAGCATCTTCTCCAAAGAATTTGCTTTTGGGAGGATGCAGTCTGTAGTGAATGTGTCACTTAACAAATGTAAATCTTCAATATTTAACCCCTATATAATTTGTATGTTCCTTAAAAATGAAAAATTCTCACCTACTACCCAGATGTACCTGAGCAAGCTCCAGAGTTTCAAGAGCCTGGAATTACTAAGAAAAATATTTCAGGACATTCAGTTATCAGGAGCATTTATACAACACCTGCTCTACTACCTTCATCAACCATCTTATTTAATTATTCTGTCAAATCCATGCTGGCATATGTTAATGCAAATTTTATTCTCGGCAATAGTTTCTATTTATTTTCCTACCACTGAACCTGATTGGCTTGGGTGTTACCAGGTTTATCCTTCTTTCCATTTTTTATTAGAGTTGTAATATTTGCATTCTGCTAGAATCACTCTGTAATCCAAGGAAGCTAAAAAGATTGAAAATAGAGGTCTGCCATCACTAATCTAGTTTCCATTTAGATATTGCAACTTGCCCAGCTTTGTAAATGAGAGCCATTTTGGCACTTTGTTTTTATCCAAAATATCAATTTTCAGCCTCCTTTACTGGAACAATAACATTTTCTTCTTTTGTGACCGACTGGTGCAAAGTATTCAATTAGTACCTCAGAGAAGCTTGCCACTTCAAGAGTTGTTTCATCTTCTGATTAGTCCCACCACTCCTTTAATTACCTCTTAATTTTTATATACTGTTGCTCCACTACAGGGCAGTGTTTAATTATAGCACTTTTGGTCCGCTAAACACTAACAGGTACATATTTCCCTGCGGTTTCCAAAAAGTCTGCACAAATTGCACACTCCAGTGCTGGGAACTCTGTGCCAACCACCCCCTCCCCCCAACTACCCAGCTGCAATGCCAGGAACCTGACAGAAACCCACATCTTCCCTAAAACTGCACACTGTCAGAGTGGAAACCTGATGCAAATCCCTCCCCACTGCTAGTATTCTCACTGCAATAAATTGAACACAGCTCAATGGAGGTAGCTTGCTATGGCGGTTTGGATGGGCTGGGATAAGCAACACAGCTGTTCAGTATTGAGACATTGGGCAGATGGCTGCACCCTGGCCAGCATGATGAGTGCAGGCTACTGCTGGGGCTGGTCGCTCCTCCTCCATGTGTTTACCGCACTCACAACTGTTCTGCCAAACTACACGAGAGTATTTGAAGTTCACTACTGTTTCTATTCTATTATTTTTAGATTTCTCCAAAAGGTGGCCTGCAGATTTGCTCCTCCATCTCCTCTATGCTGTTTTTGATAGCTAGGTCAAGAAGAGAAACCCAAAGTAACATTTCATTTTATGTTGCTTAATTTTAACCAAATAAATTTTTTTTAAAATCAGCCTTTGAACCCTCCAATATATTCTCACACTTTAGAAGTAAATTATTCATCAACAGATTCACCTTTATCTTTGATTTGAAATTCCACTGTCCAATCAAACTCTTGTTAAAAATATAAAGTGCAAATGCATCTCAGTGTCATATGCCCAATAACTACATCTATTGCTCACAAATTTACTGTTCAGGCATGCAATTTGCCACATGTGGCATATGCACAATGTTACTCTAAAATATAACATTTTAGAGTAAATTATACTAGTGTGGATGCATTCCTTAAACATCTCTAGTATAAATTACTTTCTTCAGTTTCCTGTTTGGAGTTTAACATTCTAGAGATATTTCTCAAGTCACTTTTTAACAATCATTGGTAAACCACATCAGAATAGGTCCTTATTTAACCATTTTAAAACTGCATTAGTTTGCCATGATCGTGAAACAGATCAGCACATTCTGTTTTTTGTTAGAAAAAGTGCAACTGTGGATGAAAAATGCAATCAAGTGCTTTTGTTTTAAACCACATTTCTTTACTTCCTTTTTGATAAAGGGTAGTACTGCAAATATTTGCAGCAGAGATCAATTTCGAGACTATGGATTACACAATTTTGGCAGAACTCTCCACTGTTCAAAAGCAAACCCCTTCACCCACTCATTCCACCCAGTCTCCATGCTTAGAACCTGAAGTATAGCTGAAGTACTTGTACAAAACTAACTTGAAAAGTGACCAGTTACTAAAAAAATTTGAAATGATACACACTTTGAATAATTAACAACTTGTTTTAAAAAATCAGTTCAATTGACATCAGTATAATAATTTCATAATTACAGAACTTCCAATCTTATGCAAAAGATTTCACTTGATGACATTTTTAATATGCCTTCAAGTCCAGTTAGCAAGTTTGTACACTTATGAAATCTAAACTTTTAACACATGTATATTTTATAATTGAAATATATGCAACTAAAAAGACCACAAGGAATTGGAAATTATTCAGTTTGTTGAACAAATACACTTTTGAGTAACTTGCAATGTTATAAGCTGCTCCAAAACAACAACCCCTTAAAACAGTTGTCCCTTATACAGTACACTATGTAGCATTTTCAACTTGAAAGAAAGAAAGCTCTACACAATTTTAAGAAACACAGTCTTCTCTACATGCCAATATCGGTATTACTCAATAATTTAATCAGGTCCATATTCTTCAGGTTCTCTTTAGCTTTAAAAAGTACCTGTCATTTTCTGAGGATGCCAAAAACTCTTTACAGTGAAATAGACATTGTGGCACAATGTGATAATGACCAAGTGATCTATCTTACCAAGTTGAGGAATAAATATTGTCCAAGGGTACTAACGGGTAAAGAGTCAAGGTTGGCGGATAGTGTTATGTTACAGATATGTCATTGTCTCATTCAATGAGAAAAAAGACTGAGGCTTCTCTTTCTTGTTGTCTTGCCATTCATTTCAGGAGATTGTATAGAATATTAATCTTAAAATTGGCTCAAAATAACATAACTTAACTAATCTGCTGTTCTTCATTGGATCTCATACCTCTACAGGACAAACAATGGGGCCTTGATTTGATATCTCATCTAAAGATCAGCACACACTTCATACACCAGTTTGACAATCTACATCTTGGGGACAGATTTCTGGATGAGGGCAGCTCCAACAGGGCCATAGTTAAACACAGGCCAGAACAAAACAGCTTACTTGACTACACCCCATACAACAGCTTAAACATTACTAACTTAATATGGCCCGAATGAGTATCATGAACAAGATGCATCTTCAACTGCACCTTCCAAACTCATGACCTTTAACATAGAGGACAAGAACAACAAATGCTTGGGATTTCCATCTCTTACAAGTTCCCCTTTAAGTCACATATCATTCTGACACACTGCTGTATCAACATGAACACTGGATTAAATGGGAAAAAAAAGAGAAAACCAAGAAATGCTTGCGTCAATCAGTATCTGTGCAGAGTTGCTGTCCCAATTTATCTTGTGGAATTTTTCCCACTTCTGCTACCTTGGTGTGAAGTCTCCTTAACATCTCTCCTCAATAGTGCTGCTGACTTTAAGGTAATACCCTTTTTCTTAAACTCCCAGAGAAAGTCTATTTCTATTCCACTTAATTCTTTTCAAAATTTTGAAATCTCATACATAGTAAGCCCAGTTGATGAACGCGCCACACAAAGTAACCCTTGAAACACACGACTCCAGAAACAAGTTTAACCACAATTAAGACAATGAAAATATGAGGGAGAGAAAGGTTAAAACTGGACAGGAGTCATTACAGAATACAAGATTAAAGTGGGTGAGCGACAACAATTTACGCAGTTGGCGTATCACTGACAAATTCTCACTCAGATTCACAGGGGTGAAAAGAAAGGCGTTTTACAAACGGCCAACTCTCTTCTCCATCTCTCTAGCACCACATAACAGGTAATTAATAACTAAATCTCATATCTTATGGTCGATCCAATCTACGAGTTTAAGCATAAAATAGCACTCGATGCTTGGTGTCAGCACTTCCAGTAACATGGGCATTGCTGGGTGAATTTCGTAACTTCATTTTAACCCCTGATTTTCACCAGGTTTTTTTTTAAGAAAAGGGCGAGTGGAATAATTCACTCAAAAATCCTCCGGCGATTGAATGTCAGAGACCTCCCCACGGTTTGCACGCTGCGGACAGCCAGCCGGGTAACGCAGGACCGGTGCAGGGACGTCAATGCCCCCACAGCCCCCGGGCTCCCAGCAGCGGAGGAGCCGCGCTAGGCCCCACGCCCGGCTCGACGCCCAACTCAAGCAGCCGCCCTCCGCTTCGACATCTCCTCACCTACAACGAGGATGGTGGACCAAAAGGCCACGGTAATGCCGGTGTAAAGCAGAGTGTAGCCGTTCATCTTCCGCGACTCCCCTGGCACCTCGATCACCGTAGACTGCTCAGCTCGGCTCGGCTCGGAGGCGGCGACAAGCCGGCTCGTCACGTGAGGCGAGTGAGCTCGATCACGTGACTGGGATGGCGTCAGCAGGGTGAGGAATCCTGGGAGCTGTAGGCAGATTGATCCCATTGGACTCTACTTCCCAGCATGCCTCACGACAGAGCCTCTCAATCCATCTAATACTATCTAAACTTGACCATAGCCCTACTTTCCTGCCTAACTCCCATTTAGACCAAAATTCTATCTTTGCATTTGTGTATATTCAATGACTCAGCTTTCACAGCTGTCTGTGATGGAGGATTTGAAAGATTCACTTCCTTCTAAGTGTCACTGTCTAAGTGGCTAAATCCCAATTCTTGCTTTGAATTTCACCCATAGAGGAAATTCCTCTCAGCATCTACTCTGTCAACTCCTCTCATAATCTTGTAAATAATTAAATGCCACCTGTTTGCAGACACTGGAGTCTTAATCTCAGTGATCATAAAAAGTAAACTGTAAAAACTGATATTTTTGCATTTTGTTTGGCTGACTATTCTTGCATATGAACCCTGACTTTGTAGCATTTAGATTAATTTATTCACAGAATCAAACAGAATACCCTCGTCAGTTTATTTCATTTGTTGTTTTCATATATTACTTTGTCTGCAAGAATGGAACAGAATACGTTCTGCACCTTATTTCATGTATTCCTTTCGTAGGAACTCCTGGGGTTTTGTGGAGAGTGTTAAAGTAAAAACACTGCAAGAATTATAGGGCAGAATGGGCTAGTGGTCACAATCATACCAGGCTTTGAAGAATTTGGATTCAAACTACACTGCAGACTTTCACACTTTAACCAGATTAACCCAAAAATTCAATACTGAGAAAGTAATGATATTAGAGATGTCACCCTATAAATGAGACATTAAACTGAGGCTCCATTTATCTGTTCAGGTCCATGTTGAAGTTTTCCTCTCATTTTCCAAAAAGAAATAGCAACTTCTTCCAGTATCCTGGCCAACTATTTCTGTTAATCAGAGTCGTTAAAACAAATCAATAGCAAATTACCTTTACTTCTACAATGCCTTTAATATAATAAGGCAACATAAGATATTCCCAAGTAGAAAATTCAAACAAAATTTGACACAGAGCCATGCATGGAGAAATTAGGCTAGAATTTCCTCTATGCTGAATTTTGTTGTTGTGGATCACTCTGACAGATAGATCTTTAGATAGATAGATCTTTATTAGTCACATGTACATCGAAACACACAGTGAAATGCATCTTTTGCATAGAGTGTTCTGGGCAGCCCACAAGTGTCACCATGCTTCTGGCGCCAACATAGCATGCCCACAACTTCCTGACCCGTATGTCTTTGGAATGTGGGAGGAAACTGGAGCACCCGG
>JARFYF010000063.1:23424898-23437277 GCA_030265395.1 Rhina ancylostomus | reverse complement strand
TGCTGCCTGTGTTTGTCCTGAGGAAGTATCCTGACTCCAGTTTTGTATCGGTGTGCTGCATTTGGGTTCTCTGTGAGCTTGTTCTATGCTCAATGTTGTGACATAAAGATGAAAAAAAACATTTGCAGATTGCAGAGCAGGGGATAAATCACAGCAATTCACATGCTCAGGAATGCTGAAGCATTGAAAGTTTTATTGTATTTATCGCTTCCTCAGCCACACCTCTCTATGACAAAATGCATGGATCATATACAGACAAAGCTATTTGTTTCTGCATTGTTAAAAGAAAAGAAGTTGTTGCCAGAAAAGAAGATATATTTCACACAGTGATTGGAAATGGGACTCAATGTAATGCTGCATATTAGAGTTTTCAGAATGTTCTTCCTGGGAAATAATAAATAATTGGAACAAAGGAGATCAATTAAAGCATTCCTAAAAGGTTCATGACAGCTAAGTTTATACAGTGTTTGACATTTGATATCTGTTATTCTTTCCATAAGGTCAACTGAGGATGAGAAGTTTTATTTCTTTTTGTCTAACTGGAGTAGCATCTCTCTGGTGTTGAGTGTACAAAGTCAGTTGTGTCCAAGAGACACCAAACGTAGCCTACATATTTCTTTGAAGCGGCCTGATAATCTCCCAAATGTTTCTTTCTTCTTTAGATTTGTTTGGTAAAGATAGTTTTGTAAAGTTTCCAGGCTCATAAGACTGAAAACTATTGCTCCTTGGTTGGTGGATACAACCAATCAGAAAGCAGTTCTTCAGGCCTACTTATTTTAAAGTGTTGAATCATTCTTTTCCATGCCTTGTCTGATTTGATGAACACATCCATGTCTTACCCACTAGTTATCCCTCCAGAGGGAGCATCAATTGAAAGAGGGATGATAGATGGCCATACATAGATCTGAGAGAAAACCAAACAGAAGAGAGAAAACCAGAGAGTGAGAGTGAAAGAGGCAGATAGGAAAACAAAACTGGAACAGTGAGAACAAAAATGAAATCTGAGAGGAAGGAGAGAAGATAGACAGAGAATGAATATTTAAGATACCAAGGGAGCTTTACAGGATAGATGTTAAGTTGTGTCACGAACAAGGGGACATAGCTACAAAATGAAGGGCAAGACATTTAAAAGTGAGGTGCATCGAAATTTCTTCTCTTGGAGGGAAGTGAATCTCTGGAATTCTCTGCCATGATGGTGTTGGAGGCCGGATCACTAGATATATTTAAGATACAGATAGATAAATATTTGAAAGATCGAGGAATTGAGGGTTATAGGGAACTGGCACCAAAGAGACCAGTGCAGATCAACCATGATCATATTGAATGGCAGGGCAGGCTTGAGGGTCCTACTCTTGCTCCTATTTTCTCATGTTCATAAGATGACTGAGAAAAAAATGAGAGGCAAAGAGGCAGATTTTGAGGAAAGGAGTAGTATATGAGGATAGGTTGAGCGAGCTAGGGCTTTTCTCTTTGGAGAGGAGGAGGATGAGAGGTGACTTGATAGAGGTGTACAAGATTATAAGAGGCATAGATCGAGTGGACAGTCAGAGAGCTTTTCCCAGGATGACAATGGCTAACATGAGGGGACATAATTTTAAGGTGATTGGAGGAAGGTATAAGGGGGATGTCAGGAATAAGTTTTTTACACAGAGGTGGTGGGTGTGTGGAACGCACTGCCGGCAGAGGTTACTGGGGCAGATACATTAGGGACATTTAAGAGACTCTTAGATAGACACATGAATGATAGAAAAGTAGGGGGCCATATAGGAGGGAAGTGTTAGATAGATCTTAGAGCAGGATAAAATGTCAGCACAACAATGTGGGCCAAAGGGCCTGTACTGTGCTGTCGTGTTCTATATCAGAGAACAGAGGGAGATATAGGACCTTGCAGGGGATTGTCATTTTGATTATGAGGCATGCCTTGCTTTATTTTTTAAGTAAGATTATTGTGGAATAATATATGGCCCGTTCATTTATTTTAATGTGTCAATCCATCCACCACTGCAAAAGATTGTATATGGCTCTTCTGAGCAAAGAAGTCTGCATCCAGGTCCAGACTGGAATTCAACAACAGGGCATAATCTTTTCATAGTGGGCAGAAAATGCCATTCATTTGGTACAGTTATTTAGAGAATTACATAGCACAGGAGCAAAATATTCCAATCTGAAACCGATGTTTCAGGTATACTTTTGTTTCTTCAGGGACAATTAGGAGTATTGTTCCTAGATAAACCAAATAGTTCTCCCCAAAAAAATGTAGCAGGGAGAGGTTAAAAATGTCTGCAAATACCTCTGCCAGCTGATCTGCGCGGGATCTAAAGACATAGCCAGGGACACCATCCAAGCTAGATGCTTTCTGAAGATTTCGGCAATTATACTTTTTTTCTGGTTATCAACATCAATGTGAAATAAATCTAATCTGGGTTGAATTGCTGTGAGAACATTCAGAGATAACCTGAAAAAATGGAGCTGTCTGAGACTCTGACAGAAGGAGAAATGTCCAGGTTGAAGTATATTGTAACGTCCTGAAGATGTAAGCTGCCTACACAATGTAGGGCCTGTGCCCTGTATGATCCTTGTTCAGACTTATTTAATTAGTTTTCACTTAGAGCAGGCAAAGAGAATCAGTCACACAATCAGCACTAAATTCATCGACTACTAATCTGTATTATATGTTGATTAAATAAATGTAAAGGATATTTCTCCTCAGTTGTATTAATAGTAGCTGACCAATAAAATAAAAATATTCAAAAAAAGCCAATAGAATGAAAGAAAGAATGAATAAATTGTTTAAAATAAATAATCACAGTCCTCTGATCTGATGCTTAAAAAGGGGTGTGATAGTGAAACTCTTTCCACACAGTCAGTGAACATCTATCTGCCTTCTTCTGCTCCAAACATCAGCTGTGGTGTCAGGGTGAAGTGCAGATGCAGACTGAAGACCAGGTGTTTCTCCACATGGAGGGAGAAGAAATCAACCTCAGGATAAACTCCCTCTCAGCACCTTTATGCAGCGTGTTCAAGAACAACATTGCTGGAGGCAAGGGGCTGGATCACCTGCCTATTCTTTCAACCAAAGGACAGTATTGAGAGCAGCTGCAAAAGGAAGGGACCTCAGGGATGAATTTTTTATTTGGAAAAAAAAACAAGGCAAATAAAATGATTCGAAAATTAGTGAATTAACTGAAAAAATGATGAGTTGTGTAATTATGTGTGAGCTTTAATTCACAGTTTTGACAGGTCATGAACAACATCAAATAGATATTGAATTGTTTTCACATTCAATAATCCTTCAGCAATATTTCTTTAGAGACTAACTGGATAAATACAGCAGCCAATATTTCCATGTAAATTATAATACACTGAATATTGTTCAAGTGAACAATATTTGGTGTCAAGCAATTTCCTTCTTCAATACCAACTATGCCTCAGAATAGGTTTTTAAGAAATTAAGAAGATACATTTCAAGAAAGAAACAGATCTTATGTGGATAACACCTTCTTTATAGTCTCTTGGGGTCTTCAGTGAGCTCAATAGGTTGGAAATGATTTGGGGAACAAAGTAATATTGAGATACAAATATGTCAGAACTTTGTCACATGTCATCCTGATGCGACGGTTTGCAGACTCACATCCATGATTTACCACAAAGCAAATTGCTAGTTCTGCCCATGATATTAGGAGAAAGCATCAAGTTGAGGGGCAGGCATTGCTTCAGTAGGAGCGTGACAACAGTAGTGACGAATCACCCCAGTTGACCTCACCCTATCAATCCAGTCCAAATGATGAATTGACAAAAATGTACATTTGCTGCTTACCTATCTCTTGTTCTCAATTGGGGAAAGGAATATACTGCCAAGGATGAAAAGAAATACAAAAATGCCCCAAAAAAATGTACAAACTTTTAAAATATGAATGTCTTTATTGAGATTTTACTTTCAATGATAAGAAATAATTACTGACTGCAGTACATCCCAAGAAGGATAAAATACACATGTAAAAAGTAAGACATTAATTTACTACTCAATATTTTTAGATCCCAAAACAACTCTCCCCCAATAATTTTATTTTATTTAGTCACGCGATGTGGATAGAACTGGCAAAGCCAGCATTTATTATACAGTACATTTCTAATTGAGAAAGTAATGGTGAGATGCTTTCTTTAATTGTTCCAGTCTGTGTGGTAAAGCTTCCTTCAGTGCTAATGGGTGATGAATTTGAATACTTTATATTTAACAAGAAAGGCAACTGTGATTATTTCAAAGTCAGGGTGATTTTATGCATGTGCCTGCTGTCCTTATCCTTTTAGGTAGTACAGAGTTTTGAGAAATATTGCTGAAGAAAAAGTGACAAATAATTAAAGATAATAAGGAACAAATTATTATTCATTTCATAAACTTTCCCATTTTTTTCCTATTGCCCATTGAATATTTACTCATTTCAAATATTTTCTCTACCTAAAAGAACAGATTAAAGACCTGCATCCAGACTTTCAATTGTATTGCTTTATAATTGGTTCTCCGACATTTCCTTCATCTTTCAAAATCCCTATGTTTGATGCCTCCTGATAGTTATGCTGAATACAGAAATACTTGGACAGTTTAGGTTTAAAATGCACTCATACCGAAGGCCCAGTTTGCTCTACATCATGGTTTTCACTGCATGCATTTTAAATATTGCATTCCTGAAATCCTAATCCTGATTTTCTTTCAGAATTTTCAGCGCATCCTGACATTTATTCCAATAATAGTTCTGGAATATAGCAACAAAGGATAATGTGAATTACTCCTACAGTATTTCACTAAGTGCCAAAATATGAGTCCACTAGTTTCCGTTTAGTGATTTGTCTCTCACAATAATGGATGGAAGAGTCCATGGTGGAGGAAGAATCCCTAAAAGGAGCAAGCTAAAGTAGTACTTTACTTGTCCTAAACTTGTACATACCCTAGTAGTTGGTTACAAATTGACACTGTGAGAGAGCAGATAGAAGGCTAATTGTTTCCTTTAACCTGGTCGTAATAAAGCTGGTATAATTGATATTGATATACAGGTACTTAAGGATTTTTATGTGCTGTTGTAGATTCTGAAATTAAATTAGATCACAATGTATAATTAAGAACAAAAACTAGATTGAACTAAATCATAGATGTTTTGTGAGGGTTTGAGCAGAAACGAAGGGACCCTGAGCGCCACATCGTTTAATGAATGAGCTGTAAATTGAAAGGAATTAAAATAAATAAATAAGATTAATAGGTCTTAATCCAGCCAACAGAGGACATATTTTAACATGAAAGAAAAAAATCTCTGTTTAGAATGAAGGATCGGAGGTTAATGAATGTAAAAAGGAGCAAGAGAAGTGATTTATGAAATAGAGGAGCAGGTAAGGGAAGAGCTGAAGCTTGTGAATTGTTAGAAAGTATGAGGTGGAAATGAGAATGATTGTTGAATGGCTGCACTGGCAACATCTGATCTAAGGAGGTGCTAAAGTTACCTTTCCAGTGATTTTTATTTGACAGTCGAAAACAGCTCTTACAAGATATTTTTAGAATGCAGATTTCTTGTGCCATTTCACCAATTAAATGCATTCCAATTCACAAATAATATCTTTAGGTGTACAGTAGTTTGAAAAACAAGTCAAAATTTCACCTGCATTAATATTCAAAGAAAAAAATAGATTTCCCATGAAAGGTAACCAACCAATGTACCCGCGCGATGAAGCAGAAGCCACCATGGTCTTGTTTTCCTCTCACCAACCTTAATTCATGGAAGCCAAAACTAAACAAGGTACCTCTGTTCCCTGACGTCCACCACTCTAGTGCAAGCATTGTTTTCTGCTTGAAATATATTATGTTCTATGAAAATATATCTGAAAATGCACACTTTCAGAAGCATTATTTGTGAAATGAATAAGACACTCATGATATATGTTGATTGTGCAATTAAATCACAATGTCTCCAACAACAGACTCCATAAACTAAATGAAGTGAATGCATACACTCACAAAATCAGAAATTATACAAATGTTCAGGTGCTTGTGCAATTAAACAAACAGTGCAGCCACACAATATATATACATTCTTATACACGTGAATACTTTGTAGTTTGTGGGCCAAAGGGACTGTATTGTGCTGTACTGTTCTATGTTTTATGTTCTTGAGAACAAAGTATAAGTTAAACATAAGAAAGGATACCAGAAAGCCTTGCCAATAGTGGCACATGTACACCTTGAACGTTGCACCTTATGCATATTTGCTATTATTTTTTAAAAATGCACAGCTCTTCAGTTGCTGCCAATTTCTTTGAAGGCAACCCATGCTAGATTTTTTTTCCTCAATGAAATGAATGACATTTGGAAAGATTAAATTGTCTGTGTATTCACTCATTGAATGCATAATCAAATAAAGCATAATTTGAAGCAAGTGTACAAAGATGTTAAATGTTATTCCATAAATGTGCAAAAATTAACTTTCGGTATCCAAATGTGATGTAAAATAAACTGTTTTCTACATACTGGATGATTGTTCACCAAAGTCAAACTGAACAGTGGATTGCAGTCATTTTTTTGAACTATCTTCATTTTGAATCTAAGAGTATTTAGATAACAGCATTTGGAATGCAGTGAAGATATCAAATATCACAAACGCTACCACAGATATGCCATTGATTAGTGATGCTCCAAATCTCTAACTAATAAGTGATGTAAATCTTTGAAGTAAAAATTGAGCTTCATGTCATTCATGTTTTATGCACATAAAACAACTTTAATAACAATGGCCAATGTTCAAAGCATGCTTAGAAGTAAGGAACTTTTTTCATATTTATTAATAGCATTGCCTAAGGCCTTGTTTAGACACCCACAAATAGGAACAGGTGGACTAGGATTCTTCAGTGGCTGCTATGGCCTCATCAGAGACTGCCTTGAAATGATCTATAGCCAGGAGGAGCAGAAGGCCACACCCCTAGCCCTCCCAAATGCATAAGGATCTTTGCCCTTTTTAGATCTAAAAGTGGGCCTAAAGAAAATTCCACCCATTTTCCATGGAGAGAAATTTCCTAAGATTTCCAAAATTGTCCGAACTTGTTTCCTCAACTGAGACACATGAGACTGCAGATGCTGGAATCTGGAGCCACACACAATCTGCTGGAGGAACTCAGCAGGTCGAGCAACATCTGTGGGAGAAAAAGAGTTGTCAGCATTTCGTGTTGAAACTCTGCATCAGGACTTCAGATGCTGCTTGACCCACTGAGTTCCTCTAGCAGATTGTATGTTTTCTCTCAACTTTTGTGTCTCAAAGCAAATTGTGCAATAGTGGGGTAAGTATCCATAATTGACTAGGATGGATTTGATGGGTCTTAGTGGTCTTGCAAATTTGATTTTTTTTTTAAATTTCAACAGATAAAATCAATGTCTATTTTTAACCATTTATTTCAATTTTTATGGATTTGAATTTTCAGCATTGTACAGAATTAGGACTATGAAGGCAGATAATTTATCAATGAAAATATACTATTAAAAGTGTAATCTAATCACATGTCAAAATATATAAAGTAAATATGCACAAATCAATGAAATAAATCAAACCTGTTTTAAATCAATTTGTCCATTTCACAGCTATGCTACAATAATAAGAGAATTGAAAAATATATATATGACCTCCTGGGGCTGTCTGTTTTATTTTAAAAGGTTTGCTTGATGGCTGATCTATTAAACAAGTCCAATTATTAATATTTTTCACTGATCTATGAGATTGAAGTAAAATTGACATTATTAACATTTACTGGCAAAATCGGACCTTTTCAAAACTAAATATGAGCCAAGTTTGTGAGATTTAGTAACAATGCATTCTGTTGATATTTTTGGTTGTTCTGCCATAGTTATCCTGATTCATGTTACATTTACAAAGAAAAGTTAACTATCGCTGTGTTTGGATTGACTTGTTCAATGGAAAATACTTCAAGTCTATGTAGTTTGGTTAACAAACACTGCAGTTTGAAGTATATCGGTCAAATTAAGCAATTCTATTTGGAGACCTGTTAGTTTGTTCCATTAAATTCCATGGTGATTCAGAACTAAGCATATAACTTTTGACTTAATGTTGATGAAAATTTGCATTGTTCTTCCCTGATCTTGATAGCATTTGAGATTTTGTTTATTCTTTCTGAATACTGTGTGTTCAATCCCTGATCTGCACTGACTTAATTGTTACCAGTCAGGCAATGGGTGGAATAATACAATTAGCCTCAATGGTCCTGGGTCAAGAGGGAGCAAAAACCATCAATGGTCCTTGCCTGATCACTGTTCAATGACTACTCCTGGAAAGAGTAAATATGTGGATACTCCATCAGTCAGTCTGCCAAAGATAAATGCTTACAAATAAAAGAATTGTCACTTTGACATCATATTGAAGGATTTATGTCTTTGGAATGTTTATCCAGAATGGTTGAAGTAGACTTTATATTAGACTCTACTGAATTACCGAGGTAGCATTGTATTTTAATTTACAATATAGATATTGTTATGTTAAACGCTTGTTGTTGCTGACTGAGGTATGCAAGGTCGAGCCTACTTGCATTTTTTACTCTAAATTAGAGCTTCTTAATCAAAATTTTATCTAGCCATGTTTCGCACGTTTTAGTCTCAACGTGATTTGGATGTAGTTACCGAGCTGGGAGTATAATTTTCTAAATGGAGAACTAAAATTGATAGCGCTGCTTGTACTGAGAGGAGTTTGGTCAGCTAACAAAGGAATGGATGGGAAGCAACAAAACATTTTCCAAAAACATAACATCAAATAGCATAATGGTAGCAATATTCTTCTAGGCTGCACTACTACTGTTTGCTTGTCAGCATCTTGGTTACCAACTGCATAGTTCTTTTTCCAACCTGTCCTAGTTAAGGAAATGTCCAACTGATATAGTTTTGGCACGGAGTTATTTCCTTCACATGCTTTGGTGACATAAAGGTTTGCTGGAGCTGGTGGAAAAATTGATGACCAGGTTCGATTTTCTTATAATTAAGGGAAGTTCCTCACTAAATGGTTTTTTTCAGCACAGGCCTTTGAGGGATATAGTTTGAAACTTACCATTTACTTTTACAGTGTTTGCTTCACACAAGGAAAATAATGAAACACTGCACCATAGATATATTATATTGTGTACTGAGGAATCCAAAATAACATTTGGCACATTTATATTTAGCAAGTTGGGTAGGAGTGTATTGTATAAAATCAAAACCGGACCTGAATTTGACCCAACCACAGCTAATTTGAATACAACCCAAGCACGTATAATTTTTTCCATATGTGACCTGACCTGACCCTACCCAGAAGTAGCTACACAAATGTGGAAAAAAGATTTGTTTGTACATTGCTTCTGATCAAGAATGAAGACACAAATTATCACCTTGAGTCAGGTTTATTAGCATAGCCGGACCAAAATAAAACTTTTGTATTTTTCAGAATGTGCACTCAAACTGACCCAGACCCAACACTTTGTCAAGTTTCATCAGGGCTGATAGTAACATAAATTCCTTGCTGGCACGGTTGTCCCACTAATGTTGCTGACTTAACTCCTTTGCACTGATTAGCCACTTTCTTCCCTGTGCACCATACTGCCCCATATCGGCTTACTTTCTCTGCTGAGATTTGTTGAGATCAGGCCTGGTAGGCAAGGGACCACCTGGCAGCATCTGTGAAGTAGAAAACAGTGATCATATCTTGTCTGTGATCTTGGATCAGGACTGGAAAATCTTACAAATATGAAAGTTTTTAAGCAAAAGGTAGAGTCAGCAAAAGGGGTGGAGGATAGACCAGAAGGGAATGCTCTTAAAGTGTGAAAAGTGACAGGGTTTTAAATAAAGTAAAAAGGATGAAAGTGCACAGAGCTGCAATTTGCAAAAGCACAACCATTTCCAGCCCCTACTGGAGGAAAACATGGGAGCTCTGTAAAGTTGCTGATCTCATTGTGAGGTTTGTGAGGTCGTAAACTGACTCAGTGAAAGATTAGGAGAAACTCTTAAGTTTCCATGGACATTTGAGACCAACAACAGAGACATTGGTGTGGGCCAGGGAATTCAAATGGCAAGCCATCATAAGCTCATTGTCATGTCTCTTATCCCCTCATTGCCCTGGCCTCATGTCACATCCTTGCCCTTTCATTACCCTGCCCCTGGTTGTACTCCTGCCTCCCCATTACCCTACCTCAGGAAACCGTCCTGTCAACTCACTACTCTGCCTCTAGTCACACCCACTCCCCTGCTCATTACTGTGCCTCAGGTCACACCCTAGTCTGCCCCCTCATTACCCTGCCTCAGAACACACACCGCTGCCCTCATAATGTCTTCCTTCTTTGTTTGTTTAAAGCCTTTTCCAGTGCACTATGTGTTTTATAACTCTGATCATCATTAGCAGTGCTTTGCCTTCTGTGCCTACTTTACATTTTCCACAACTTGGCTGCTCAGTAAGGCCACTTGAAAAATGAATTTCCAGCCAACTAGAAAGTAACCTGCTTCAGGATACCACCAGAACATCTCCAACAAATGAAAAAAATAAATTTGTATCATCAAATGTGGCACATTAGTTGAACCAAATCAAAATGTTTAATGGTTAGCTGTGCATGCTGCCTTGAGGAATTTTAATTACTGCTGAAGAACTGTGCATCACTGGCATTTGGCAGTGCTCAAATAAGGTGAATGTTCCTGTTGGAGTGGAACTCTATTGCAAAGTATCTCACCATAAGCAGTTCTGTGAGTTGTGATTCTGGTGCCAGGCTGCCTGAATCCTGACCAGGTTGATGAAATGAATCTGAAAGCAAAACACTGGAAATCTGAAGTAGAAACAGGAAATACTGGCAATATTAAGTGGATCATGAGCATCTATGGAGGGAGAAAAACTGAGTTCATATTACAGGTTGATGACCTTGCATGAAAACTGGTCAATCCTGCCACACAGAGGAAAGACTGGTTAGCTGGAACTGTTGAATTCAGTATTGAGTCCTGGTGACTGTTCCGACAGATGAGGTAATATTCATCAACCTTATGCTGGCCTTCAATGGAATACTGTGGAAAGCCAAAAGTTGAGAAGTCAGAGTGGAAGTGGGATGGAGAATTAAAGTGACAGATACCTAGGCAACACCCTTGTGGACTGAACAGATATGCTCTGTGAATCAGTTACCCAACTTGCATCAGGTTTCTCCAAAGTAGAGGAGACCACATTGTGAGCATTAACTACAACACACTAAAACTGGAAGAAGTGCAAGTGAACCACTGCTTCATTTCGAAGGGCTGTTTGTGTCTCTGGGTGCTGGGAAGAGAAGTGGTAAAAGATCATGTGTTGCATCTCCTGCAGTTACAATGGGAAGTGATAACAGAAAGGGATTGATTGTCAGTGGAGGTGAAAGTGACCCAAGGAGTTATGGAGGAAAGGATCCCTTTGAAAGCTAAAAGGGAAGTGGAAGGAAAGATGTGTCGAATGATGGAATCTCATTGAAGGTGGTGAAATTCTGTTGAATGTGGCGGCTGGTTGGGAGAAGAGAAATCCTATCTTTTCTGCATGGTTGGAAAGTGGGTGAGAGCAGAAGTGCAGGAGATAGAAGAAACCCAATTGAGAGCCCTATTAACTTTTGTCAGTGAGAAACCACATTTCAGGAAAAAGGAAGGCAGCTCAGGAGCACTGGTGTGGAAAATCTTGTCATCACAGCAAATAGAATGGAGCTGGAAAAACTGGGAGATAGGAATGGAGTTTTTACAGGATACAGGGTGAGAGGAGGTGTAGCCAAAATTAGTTGTAGGAGCCTATGGGGTTGTAATGAATTTTTGTTGCTGCAGTATATTGACCTGTGTGAATCATATGCTTGTCTGCCTTTGCATTGCCATTTTCCTGGCTTACAGAGTTTACCAGTGATGGGAGTCTGGAGGGGAAGGGGGAATGAAAATAGCTGCATTCAGCTTAATACAGCACGTTGCTCAGGCTCCCTCTGTAACATTATGACTACAATCATCACAATGACATCAAAGCAGGGATTGGCCTGAACTAGATACTGCGGGTGTTTGGAATGCATGATTAACTAACAACATTCTGTTATTACAAAATAATCTGCAGAGGTATAAAATGCCAACAACTGGACAAGGTTATCAACTGCTTCATGGATGATATCACCAAGAGTAGCAGAAATTCTTACAACTCTGGAGAAGGTCAAGTTCCGATTGCAGTGATATGGAATCAGAGTGAAGCTTGCAAAATGCAAATTCCTGCAAAGGTCAGTAGAGTACCTATGCTCTCAAACTGATGTGCAAGACCTGCACTCTGCTCAGTGTTAACTCACTGACAGAGCTTAGGTCATTCTGGGGTTTCTTGAGTTCTTAATGCTGTTTCCTCACCAA
>JARFYF010000063.1:23394365-23407448 GCA_030265395.1 Rhina ancylostomus | reverse complement strand
AGCAATGTTTTTCCAACTATCTGGAAAACAAATGCTACTTTACCCCCGGACATTTGAATAGTTTGCTGGTGTAAGGTATCTTTTCAGTTTTGGCTCAGTGGAAGAGGGAAATTAGATAAAATAGCCTGCTGTTTCATGCCACAAAAGAATGTATTTATTGCCTTTGTTTATGTCGATTTGCTTTTTTTTAATTGTGGGAAGTGTTTTTTGGGGGGAGGAGGGTAGGTGTTGATTTAGGGTTAGGAGAGGGCGGGGAAATAAATGAAAGCGACTCCGTGGTCCCAGGGAAAGGTGCGCGTTACATTTTAGATAAGGTAATTGACGTATTTATTCTGTCTGTTTGAATTGCAGCTTTGATGAGAAGGCAAAAATTGCAGCTCGCTGTTTTCTTTCGCGAAAACAAAAACATAATCTGCCGTGGTTTTAATTGTATTGAGCTGTCAGAAAGGATAACGCTGCGAGTTGCCTGTCAGGAATGTTCTTGACTGGAGGGGGAAATACCAATCTAGGAATTAAATCCTAAACAGGAGCAAGTACAACTGGTGACGATAATTAAATTTTGGATAGAGTCGCGACTTTAAAGTATTTTAATACACGGTCCAAGGTAGCGTTTTTACTTTTTTCCCTCTTCTAAGAATGTCCAATAACGAGCAAAGCGAAACCAGGGATAAAAGGAAATGGAAGAGAGACAGAGAAAGGGAGCCAGACAATTTCCATAATAAGGATCGTGTCTCTGTAGTGATGCCAAGGGATGAGGTGGGGTGAGAGTGGTAAAATAAGAGGGACTGACAGTGATTTTTTTCGTTTGTTTTAGAGATGGCATGATTTGTTTTTATTTTATGTAATTTACGAACTGATCAGTTTCTGTTTTGATGCATTTCCAGGTGAAATGTATGCATTTTCAGAAAGCGGTATGCTCTTGAATTTTTTTCATCTTTCGCTCCTGATTCCCACAGACATTGGGGAACCGAGCCAAAATTGGGTAAATCCTGAGATGACATATCACCCAAGGCCCTGTTGATTTACTTTTTAAAATTGATTTAATAATTTCCTTATTCTTGCGCTTTATCAGAAATGTAATTATTTAAGTCTACAGCGTGGCCTCGTTAAGCTGTACGGTTTCATTCGAAAGAACTTCGCCGTTAAGCTTTTTAGCATCTTAAATGTTCTCCACATCTTTTAATTCGGTGCTTTTGTGTATGCTGTTTTTGGAAAAACTCCGAGTTATGTTTGAATCTTGAGGTGAAACAACACGATTCTAACCATACAATTCACGCAAGTTTGTGCTTGTACAATGCCCGGACTTTTAAAATTATTCATATATTGACTCAGAAGGAAGCAACTAGACGAAACTAGCGAGGAATGGCAATCGGTTATGTTTGTTTTTCTTTATACCATCAATCGCCACTCCTGTTTGAGATATAATCCCGACTCGCGGAGTCTGTCGTTGAAGCTCTGCGAAAGGACTCTTCTAGTGTTATCTTGACAGCATTCAATCGACTCGACTTCCGTGAAGGTAGGCGACTTCGCAACTTGGATACTTGCCACCTGAGGCTTCAGCCTGGCCAGCTCGAAAAGTAGATTGGTTACTTGGCAGATCATTATCAAGTCTGCGTTTATCGCCTTTCAAATGTTTAGGAGGCAACAAGGACTTTCCAACACTTGAATTTTTGACCAGAGTATTTGGGGAAGTGTATGCTAATTTAATCGAATGGACATTTATTTATTTGTGTGTGCATGCAGGACAGTTTTTTATAACGAATGCAGCCAGATGAATGAGATTTGGAGATGACGTAGATTTATTAATGTACCGACTACATATTTCTTCGTGTAGTTATTCATTGTTTCAATCAACAAGAAAACGTGGTTAAGCACTATATGACGAACCGTTGCAAAAAAATCCAGTGGTTGAACTCTATTTGCTTTATCTATTTTGAACTATAGATGTAAAGTAGCTTATTGCTGCTTCAGAAATGATCATATAGTTTTAGTACAAATTCTCAAATCTAGTAAGATACAAGAGTTTAATCCCTCTCTGAACAACGATTATCGATGTCATTTTTTTGTTTGATTATGTTTGCAAGTCATCTTCAGGTTTCGGGAAGTTTTCTTTGCAACACATGCGAAACAGCAAAGGACTTCATTTGTGGCGCTCAACAGTTGCTTCACTTTTTATTTCTCAGAGGTTACTGCGAATAGCAGAGGGAGAAAATTCACCCTTTTCCCCTTGAAATTTGCAGGAAGCTTTGTATATGCATCAGATTTCTCGGATTGTTATGGTTATATTATGCTTAAGTAGGAATTGATGTGAAGTTCACAAACCTATTTACTGATTAAATATTAGCAGATAATGATTTAGCAGAGATATTTTAAATTTGTGACAATATTTTCTGTTGGAAGCTGAAAAATGACAGTGACCCGGTAAACATTTTTCTTGTACAGTTTGATTGTAGATATCAAAAAAAAATTAGTCCGGGGAATTGCCTTGCCTTCACACCCAACATCTCCTGGAGAATGTTACCTTGTGGTTGCTCAGAAGCTACTTGCTCTCTGGTATTTCATCTGAGTAGCAATGTATTGGTAGTCTTGTAATTCTGTAACTTATTTGGCAGGGGGTTAGGAAGGGAGTGAGAGAGGAGGTTGTAACCAGGCCTCAGTGTCCACACGCTTTCATTAAGACTCTCATATCCTCTTAACTTAGAAGTACAACACCTGATTTTCATGTTCCTGTGGATGTCCTGTCTGAGTTTTGTGAATTCAGCACAAACCCGAGATTGAACCTGGAAGTCTCTGACACAGCTACGTGAACCAGTCGAAGAGACCAGCTTTGTTCAAATAATGTTAATGTTTGTAAATACTTTGCTAATCTTTTGGATGCAAGTCATGTTTTCGTCATGCTTTTCTGAATTGTACTGAGGATAATTTTTAGATTTGAACTGTTGTGTATTTCATTTATTGGAGGTTTTTCTCAGGGGAGCAATAGTTAAACTTGTGCTGCATGCAAGTTTATGGTGCCCAGTCTAAATGAGACAGTTTGAAGGAACCGTTTTCTGCACCAAATGGATTTCTGAGCAGAATAATATCACCCAGTGATATGTTTTATCTTGCAGGTCTCGCTTTATGACATCCTATCAGAGTTTATACTTAAAAGCTTGAAATGCATTCATTGTACTAACTGTTCAATAGGCCTAACATCAAGAAGTATGTGGTTTAACATATTATGAATAATTAAAACATTGAACAGTTTGAAATACAAAATATTCTAATTTTGAGGCATTGCACTCTGCAGTGGGATGGAAGTTTGATTCATATGAAGAACATAAGCATGAGATCTCAATTCTGTGAACTAACTAGTATTCCCTTTGGTTCTTTATGCTTAAAACTAAAACTGTTGCAAAATTGTTTTGTAAACTTTAGTATATTTATGATTATCTGGTGAATTTCAAATATACAAAACAAGGTCCAATTGTATGACTATACATTGCAAGCATCCTCACCATAATAAAATGCAATAGTGAATTTGAAGCCATTTAAAATATGTCTATATTGCAAACTGAGTTCACCTGAGTACTGTGAAGGCCAATAATTAATGACATTGCAGTCAATTACTAATGCATTGTGCTTTTTCCAATTCAAAAATAAAGTAAATGCTAAGCTTTTATCAGTTTGAATTTGACATACAGCAAATGCTTAAAGGTGAACATGGAGTTTGCTATAAATTATTTTACACAGCAGTAAGTGTGTGATAAATGCATTTCAGGCATTTGTAATGACCTCTACAATTTTATCATCTTTTATCATCCAAATTGTCTGTTCTAGTCTTCTAATTGGAAAGCGTAATAATGGCACAAATTATGAGTTTATGTTCGAGGCATAAGTTAGGTACAGTGATTGGGAGTTTCTGGCAGATTGTGCAGTTATTTTTAGTGCAGTTCAACTGTAATTGGTCAAACCAGTGTAAAGATTGGAGGAGTTATCAAGTACATTGTGAATCTCTACTTTTATGTTGATTTTAAAAAATATTGTGTTGGAAGCCAGCTCTGTTCCAAACAAGGGACATGCAGTTAGATCAAATTATTTACCATGGCGAATTTTGGCTAATTATGCTTGCTTGTGGGCTTTTGAGGACATTCATAAAATATTTTGTGCATGAGGCTTTTTTAAAAGTTAAAATAATTGAAATCCAATGTAAGTACATCTAAGAATCAAAATATATTAAGAATTATTTTAAATTATTTCCTATTAATGTAAAATTTGAGTTATTCCTGGATGGTTGAATTTGGCACTGAATACAAATGCTGTTTTTTTTATGATATGCTTATTGCTACAGAATTATAAAGCTATCAGATTGTCAAATATAATACAGAATTTTAAATTATGTAATTTTAGAAGTGCTCTGTTTCATTGAAAATTTGGTAATGGGCAAATAATTTTGAATGGAAACTGGAGCAAAAAAAATTCATTCCCTGAACTTGTACAGTTTTGACTCCAATTTCTTATGTTGGATTAATAATAGCTACCTCAGTATGTTTGAGCTTTGATAAATGATCGCAATTGTTTAAAAGGTGGGAAAAATATAATAGACCATCTGATATTTGAAAGAAGAAAATCAGATAATATTCTGAGTGAAACCCCTCAACATAGTGCGCTCTTAAATCGGCACCATGTCGAGCCAACGTGTGTTTATTATTATAGCTGAAAATGGTAAGGAGTTCATTACTGTGGTGTAATAGTTTTAATGTCATCTAGGTGAAAATGAAAGACAGCAAATTAATTCAGAGTGCGGCAACAATAAGATGAGGGAGGGGGATCTCTACTGAATTAATTATCTTGATTGTTGTCAATCGTGTAACTCACTACAATATATTTGCTGTTCCTTTATTTTTCTTTCCAAATGTGCGTGATTTCTGAAGGTGACTGGCCCCTGGAAAACGAGGGATTGTTCTATTTTTGCAGAGGGAGGTAAACATTTTATATGTCAGAAGAAGAATTACACAGTAAACGAAAAGCAACAGAGCCTTGTGTTTGGGGGGGATGGGATGGTGGGATGCTGCATTTGTTTTTAGAACCAGATCAGTAGAAGAACAGAAACTGTTATTTAAACACACAGAATCTGTGCAATGCATCATTACATTGTAATTGCATAAAAATGCAAAGTGTGGGGGAAGGAGGAGAAATAAAAACTGGGAAATCAAATCAAACTTGCAGCTGGAGGTAAGATTGAACAGACAATGGGGATGGGATCAAGTGGCATCATTCAAACTGGATTCCATTTAGGTAAATGGAATAGGCAAAATGATATAGCTTGACTAAATTGTTCTCTTTTGGCATGATACTGCTTAGTGTTCACATAAGGAATTTAGCAATTGTTTTGTGGATGTAAATAGATGTCTTTTGTCCTACCTCTCTAAGCTAATAAGAGCCTTTAGCTTTTTTCAGATTGCATTTAATGTAGTGATATTTAAAAGTTTAATATTAAAGTAAAATTTCTTTGAAGTATAACATTTTAAAATGTTATATTTCAACAACTACAGAAGCTTTGTTTTAAAAGGAAAAAATGCACTTTGCTGTTGCATTTTCCACATGCAAATATCAGCAGGCTCTTTGGTGATAGGGAATTGCAGCCAAGTGTAAGTTTGTCCGCATGTGAATTCCCAGCAGGGGTCACTGGTTAGCCACAAGGAGTGGTCGCTATTTGGAAACTTCTATTTCCTAGGCTCCGGAGTACTAAGGATTGTCATTGTACCTAATAGCAGCCCAGTTAAGAACCAATTCATCATAGATAAAACTTAGCTTATTCTACTGCAATTTGGTATTACAGAATGCAGTCCATTTTTGCTGGTGTGCTATTGATATATACCAAATCAAGTTTTGTATGTTACAGGGAATGGTATAGTACTGCTAATGAAATCAATTTTCCTCCTGAAAATATAAACTAATAGGTTATAATTGTAAATTGCTTTCTCTGTTCCACAATCTGGTTGATGGTATTCATTTTCAATATAACTTGGTATCTACGTGATATTTGTAGTGCAGTTTAAAAACAGAGTTCATTTGATTTCACGAGCAAGTTCCTCCTGTAATGTTGCAGAAAATTTTGCCTTTAACAGAACATGCTAGCGTATGATATTGAAGTGTGATTAAGGTGTTTTAAATTGATAATTGATGTCCATTTCCAATTAACTCTTTTTATTTTGCCTGGTAAGGTAATCGAGCAAGAGGACATCTGCCTTAAATGTGGGACCAAGTTATTTAGGATTGAGATTAGAAAGCAGTGTTGAAATGCAGAACTCTCCCTCCAAAAGCTTGTGGATGCTATGTTTAATTGAAACTTCCAAGGTTGGGTCATATAAACTTTTGAAATACAACACAAAATGCTGGAAGTATTCAGACCAGGTGGCATCTGTGAGCAGAGAAATAGAATTAACACTTCAGGTCAATGGGAAGACTTTAAAGTTGCAGAGAAAGTGAGGGGAAGATGGGTTAGGGGGCAGACACGAGACTGAATGGAAAGTTGTTGTGGAGCCTTTTGAAGGAGGCTGTAAAGGCTTGTGAATAACATCTAGTAGAGGTGTAAGTTGGGAAAGATGAATTAAATCTTAAGAAGTGAGGGAAAATTATGAATCCTGAAAAACTGAGATGTAAGCCTGGAAACATCTGATTATTTGAAGCAGTTGAGTCAGGAAGACTAATGCTCCTCATCGGAAGATATGTTGCTATTCCTTCACAAGTTGAGCTTTATTGGAACAGTGTAGGAGATTGAAGAAAGAAATGGAAATGAGAGGGAAAGTTAAACTGAAGGGGCAACTGGATGCTCACTCAAGGGATTTGCTGCTTCACTTTAAAGGTTGTTGAGGCCCAGGATGGCTGGAATAGAGGATGTAAAACAGCAAGTGTTTTACCTGCAGTTGTATTGCATGGGAACAGGAATGAATGGATATTGAGGGAGAAAGTAGAGTAAATCTGAGCTTTCTGGAGGTCCGTTCAGAATGCTGAAAGGAAAGAGGAAGACATCTCTGGTGGTAGCATCATAATGATCTATTGAATGTGGAGGTTGGTGGGGTGAAAGGTGAGGATAAGGGGAAATTCCATCCTTGTCCTAGGTTGGAGAAGAGGCCATGAGCAGAAGTGCAGGAAATGAATGTAGTTGAGCCTTTAACTATGTGTGTGAGAGAGGAAACTACAGTTGAGCTAAAAAGGAAGGCCTGGGAAACAGTGGGTGGAAGGTGGTGTCATCAAAACATCTGGCAGGGAAACTAGGAGAATGGAAATGCTGTAGCGTGGGAAAAACTGTAAACAAGGTAGCTGTGGAAGTTCACCTGCTCATAGTATGGTCACTAACCTGGTATAGGGATAGAAGTTTAAAAAAAAGAATAATGGTTCGGACTATTTGAAAGTGCGAGCATGCTGTAAGTGGGCAGCAAAGGGGATGAAATTCTCAAATTCTTGTCAGGGAGAAGTGACACCAATATGGTCTTCAGTGTACTGGAAGAAGAGGTGAGGACAGGAGGCTGTACTTTTGAGGTGGATTAATTATGGGCATTGAGGGTTAGGGAGCAGGGGAGTGCAAAATGGAATTGAAATGCAGGACACCTTTAATCTACTTCATTGGGAAGCTGTCCTAAAGAGCATTATGTTAAAACTGTAGTATCCATTCAAGGATCTGATACAATTCAAATGATTTGTCATCCTCATCTGAACTCCTTGATTAGGTTATTGCCCTGAAAGGAAGACAATTTACTTAAAATGTAACTTTGGGATGGACTTCAACCTCTGGATAATCATAGTGCTGATGTATGATGGTGTTTGAGCTATAGGATTTATAACTCTTGTTGCAGGAATGCAAAAAAGTAATTTGCCATGTGCCATTGGGAAATGGAATATTGGCCCATTTCCTGTGCATTTTTAGCCTTGGTAATGGAAACAAAGTACTGTGTTCATACCAGTGCCAACTTTTTGTTTAGACAAAATGGTTTAACTCCGCTCACATTAATTTATTTATTGAATTAATTGAAGTTTCACCAAAAAGTGACAGCTCTGCCCTCTTGCCTTTCATCTTGAATGAGATTCATGTTGAGGCCTGTTGGCATGATGGACTCTTGACATTTCAAAACAATTTGTGTGTTGATAACTTGTTTTTAAAGGTAAAACGTAATCCAGGGAAAGAACATTAGCGATCCAAGTCTTTGGTTCTGCAGACACTCTAATTCCAACATGATTGAATTGGTGTGAACTTGAAGTAGATGACTTGTGTATATACTTTAATGCTGATTTTTTTTTAGGCTGTTAATGGAAGAAATATAACGAGTATTGAAGTAAAGTAGAAACTAAGTCATTCTAAACCACATCTGTGATTGAATGAATAAATGTATTGTGGGTAATAATAAAGTTTCATTCTCTTCTGGTACTAAAACTGGGATTAAACCTGATGAACCCTAGAAACATTAACATCATTGGTGCTGTAGTTACCATGTATTGCATGCAATTATACCCAGATGCAGATTAGAAATGCTTCTACTGTCTTCACTGATGTGCAAAGTTGTTGTAAGGTATTTACTAGTTGCCTATGTCTTTTGTATGAAAAACATTCTGGGGAAGGAGATGTAGCTATAGGTGCTTTATCATTGTTCTGCATGGGTTATAGTTGGAACTATAAACTATTTCAAATGTTGAGATTTCTCAAGTTAACACTTTGTAAACCCTTGTTTTGGCCAGCAAATGCATTTTACTTTTGGTTGAAGAATTCACAATTTTTGCTATTACATGCATCTTTAGCAGTGAAAATTGGACTTAGCTATCAGAATTTGTGTTGGATAGGTTTGGACATGGGGAGATTAAATAACTATTTGGAAACAAATCTGATTGTGGTATTTTCTAGAACTGGTTCAAGACAGATAGGAATTTTAAATTTGCAGATTGTGAAATTTCTAAAATGACATCAAAATTTACACCTAAATTCACGCCAATATTCAGTTAGTAATTTGCACCAAATGGTGTAAAATGGTTACAGCAAGGTTGTTTATGTGTGTCACTTTCCTCCAAGGCACTCTTTGCAAAGAATCAAAGCCATTTTTAATGCAAATTAGATATAGGTTATTAATATGTATTTGTGTAAACTTTTCAATCATAAATCTCAATGCTATAAAATTGAATGTAATCAAAGAAAATATGTTTAAATCTTCAGTTAGAAGAAATAACAGCATGTCATTTTTACAACTCATTCAGAATTAGTGGAGATTTGTTAACTTGATTTGGAATTTGTACAGAGTCAACAAAAATATAAATATTAAAAATCAGGAAACTTGGTTATACTAAAATGGCTACGTCACTAATGCCTGATCTTCTACAATTCTTTGTAGTAAACTTCAGCATTGTACCATTCTTCCATTTTGATGAAGGTTTTCAGAGATTCTTGGCTACTGAAGGATCTCGGTGCCTTCATGTCTGGAGGAAGGGGATCTGGAATTGGCTTGCTGCCTACAATCCCATTCGCTCTGTATTTGGCTGATAGTGTCAAGAGAGCTGACCCTCGGCACCCAGGAGGTGTCTGTTGAAGCATAAGGAGGCTTTGACTGCAGACAGATTTCTGGTGGCATTCTTGATGACAAGAACACAAGCAAATAAGTGCAGGAGTAGGCCACCTCACCCCTCAAGCCTGTACTGCTGTTCAGTATGATCGTGGCTGATCTACCCCAGGCCATGACTCCTTTGTGCCACTTCCCTGAGATCCTAATCTTTCAAAAATTTATCTACCTTGCTTTTTAGATATTATAATATTCTTTTTATAATCCAATGCCAGAGTTCTCATACTCCAAACCACTTTCTACACTAAGCAAGAAACATACCCCTATACCAACAAGCCCCTAATAGAGATATTTAGAAACCATTAAAAGAAACGTAAATAAAAATTGCTTTGATTTTAAAATAAAAACATTAAAATACATTAAAACGCCAAGGAATAATTAAGAACATCAAAATAAAAAAAACAGATTTCTGAAAACAAATACTTTGTCCTCCTAATCTTCAGGCCAATTCCATGCAAGGCTGGACTGACTCCTTATAGACACCAGCAATGTCTGTCACACTCAATCCATCCCAGGCTTACCTGAGTCTGTTCTGTCTTGAATTGAAGTCCAGCCATTCCCTTTAGAACTGCTGGCTACAACCAGTACGATCTGGTATGTTGACTTGACAAACCAGTAGAATTCATGCACAGGTCTTGCTAATGTTTCTATTTTAAGTGGTACGTTTCAACATGGCTAAAGCTTGGCAAAATTAAGATTTAGTGATTTTTACGTGCATTGTGATTAAATGCATATTTTAATACCAAATGCATGCGGAGCTTGGTTGTAGATTTCTCCTGTGTTTCATGGATATTGTGCTTAGAAGTTCTTTATAATAAAGAAGTGAACCTTCTTTCAGGAGAGGCAGTTGGGAATGCTGCTTTGCGTCTGATCTTTGCCTTGCATTGTTTTTCCTTTTTAATACAATATACCTGCAAAGCAAATGCTAGAAACGGACTGATCCTCCTTCCCCATAGTCCTGTTTTAGTGCTGCCATGTTCATAGATATTAATATTTTATGTATGTTTTAATTTGGGTTGGCTTTCTAAAACAGATTCTTGTTCTCGTGCATGACAGCTGTACCCCATGCTGCGTATGGCCATTAAATTATGTGAATAATCCACAGCGGATCAGCTGTCGCATACAGCATGCATTTGATCTTCGGTCTGTGGTTGTCTATTAATGAGTCCTGACAACGACCAATGAGTAGGTTCATCGTGGCATTCAATGGGATTTTGTCGGCGCTGACCCAAATCCTGTGGAGGGTAAAGTATTGTTTCAAGTGACCTAGAGATGGATGATTTGGCCATAGACAAATTAAAGAAGCAGCATGTGTATTGCATAAGAGGTCATCTTTATTGTTAGCTGTATATTTATTAATAGCAGAGTCATAGAAAATAGGGTACATCTGTATTATGTCCCATTTAAATTTCAACGATTACATTATAACTTCAGATGGCTCTTTGATAAATTGACATGTTAAATATGATGTGCATTAATATGCACTTAATAAACAATGCTTGAAGGAACTTCTGAAGAGGCTTTCTCATATAGCTATAAAACATATCAATTCTCGGAAGCAGAGAAAAATAATAGTAGCTATTACCTCTTCTTTCAGCCAATCCGTAGGATCTCCCTTGGAGCTATGTTTTTAAAAAAAGTTCTCCTTTTCATTTTTATAAAATAACCTCTGCATCCCAGAATGTATTTTCTTGATGTAAACTGAAGCCTGTTCTGAAGGTACTGGATTTTATTGGGATGATGTTCCATGTGGTTAAGCAGTTTTGTAAAAAAAATTCTTTCTTTCTGCTCAAAGAACTGAGGATTTCTGAGTATGACTGGAAATGCAGGCAGTCATGATGATGTTTCTGTCCAACAACCAAATACTCGAGTAATTTCCAGCAATGTATACTGAATGGTGGAAATTCATGTTTAAATCTAGTTTCCAAATCTTAATGATGCTTAGTTATGCAATTAACATTGCACATGGGAGATCAACTAAATGCACACCAGGAGTTTTTGCAGTATGGTTGCCAATTTGTACTTGGTTTGGCTTGTAATGGAAGTTGTGTCACTCATCATACTGGGAAAGGCACAAGAGAGTAGAAACTTTTCTCTCTGATGTGAAGAGTAGTTAAATTAGTGTGGAAATTTGACTTCATTATAGAACTGCCAAATTGGATCTGTGTTGCAATTAATGCCATGTGTTAAACACAAAGGATTAAGGATTTGATGTTAGAGATCGGCAGTATTAAAAAGGATCATTAATAATTCGAAGGTTAGTTGTTGATTATGGTTATGACGCATGGTTCAAGTAGGATAATAATTGCTTCCGGATGACTTCTAAATGTGAAAAGGGTGTGGTTAGCTAGAAGCTCAAGAAGTTGACTTAAGGTTTCTGCATTATCCAGGGATTCCCAGAAATGGAGGCTGTAGTTGCCCTTATTCTTGGAAAATGAAAGGATGACTTGCAGAGCAGCAAGTAGAGGGAGGTGACATGTGTTCTCAGCAGGAGGCTGTATCTACTAATGGTTGGCTTGGAGCAATTCTAGCATATCCACCTCAAGGAACAATTTGTGAGCCACCTGTGATCCAGTAAATAGCCCCTCACTAAATTATGCCACATCCTCCAGCCATATTAAGATCACTTAGCCAGTGACTGTTGAGGTGATGGTAGCCATTAACTTCTGTGTTGTTTCTTCCAAGCAGAAATTGGATATACCTGCAAAACATCCCAGTTTGTCATGGAGTGTTGCATGAGAGAGATCATAGACTTCTAAGTTGTGTAGGTTGGCTTAACTGTTAGTAGCAGTTTCTGAAATTGAATGACCATATTTAATAATACGGACTAGATGTTGTGGCTATTTTAATGAAAATAGTTGGCGAGGTGCCTGTTTGATTGACTGACCAAGGGTTAATAGCTGATTGCGATACATGCATCTGCATTCCAATTTGACTCCCAAATATTTTGTTCTGGATGACACTTTTTACTTCTAAATTACTACTTAAGCTATAGTATTTAGTTTAAGATGTTTCCTACTGTTACAGCAGTATTGGAGGGGTATAAATAGGGTAGACAACAGTAAAATATTCCCCATAGCAGAGATATCTAAAATTCAAGGGACATTAGTTTAAGGTTAGGAGTAAGAGGTTTAGAGGTGATACTGTATGAGGAAGAACATTTTTTTTCAATCAGAGGGTGGTTGGAGTTTGGATTGTATTGCTTGAGTGAGTGGTGGAGGCAGAGACTTGCACAAAATTTAAATATCTGGTCGAGCACTTGAATTGCAAAAGCATAGAAGGCCATGGGCCAGGTATTACTAAACAGAATTAATATAGATGAATACTCTGGTCAGCATGGATAGGTGGATCCAAGGGCCTATTTTTGTGGTGTATGACTCAATTCAAAACTCAAGTCTTTATTTAGCTAAAGTGACTGCTCATGTCATTCTCCTTGCAGTTTAGTTTCTGCTCAAGTAAGACTTTTTAGTTTTGATGTCGTCTGCACATTTCCTTCTCT
>JARFYF010000063.1:23363240-23374139 GCA_030265395.1 Rhina ancylostomus | reverse complement strand
CTTGTAATAAAGGCCAACGTGCCAGTTGACTTCCTAATTATTGCTATTCGTTCAAATTTGTTTTCTCCAAGAAACTTGTTTGTCCTGCCAAAACAAATAGTGTAAATGTAATCCAGGTTATTAATGCCTAGTCAACCTCTTCTCAATTAATGATAAAATAGAGGAAGGAGTCATCATTCAAGCTGTTAAGAAATGCCTATTCATCATTATCATATTTACTAATCTGGAGGTTCCACGATGAAAATAGACTTTGGAAGCTGGGGTCCCAAATAAGGAAGGTTTAAAGTCTATTCAAAATGAAGGATTTAGGAAAAAAGTGATGAAAGGAAACTGTTTTCATTGGTGGAATGGTAGAGAACAGATTTAAGGTTGTTTTTTTGTTTTAATGCATTTTAGGATTTGGAAGTCATTACCTTAAAGGGTGAGGGGAGCAGGTTAACTTGGGCTTTCAAAGTATACAAGAATGTTTAAAGGAATGAAACTCTGCAGGGCTGAGGAACTGATTTTTCATTCTGCAATTTTTTTTGTGTGAGAAGCTCTTTATTTTGGAATCTTTATAAAGATATAGATATAGGAGCTGGATAGTGCATGGGAGGAGTTTCAAATTGTCTTTGAAGTTCAGAGGGATGGTATTCAGATTGCAGAAAGTTCAGGCACTTGTGTGTTAACTCTAACCCTTAATTATTAATCCTCTGAGGTACAAGTTCTGTTATGAAATTGCAAAATGAGGATTGTGGTTTATAAATTTTGTAATTACTGTGACTAGATTCTGGAAGTGCTGTGATCTGTCAATGTTCTATTTTTGTACAGGTCCATCCATAAGTTAAAATTCGCTATGATTAATTCATAGAAGTAACAGCATTGCATGACGCCATTTTACAAAACACACAAGTAAGATGTACTTGCTCTAGTTGGAGCTTTCTGTTGCTGCAGTCCATTAGCCTGTCCTTAATCTTTCCTTTCAAGTACTTGGACAATTTTCATTTAAGTTATACAATCTTTGTCTCAGTGGCTATTTGTGGTTTAAAAACATTCCATGCTATCCAATAACACCTATGTGGAAGTCTTTTGTTCTAACCTTCCATAGTTCTTTCATGAATATCCTCATTCTGTGTCCCATTATAGAAGAAAGAAACCTCATTCTTTTACCCCCCAACTAAAAGGAAACACCTTTTACTCTTTTAAAATTCTTTTACTTTAAAAAATGTGAATTCCCCCCTCTTCTCCCTTGGTTCAAAAAAAGATTGTAGCCACTTATTAAATGTACATGATTGTAATCTTGCTATCCAGTGATTGTTTTGGTGAATCCTTGCTGTTCCCTTTCCATAAACCTAATATTCTTAGTAAAATTATGAACTGAACATGTTTTTATCCTATTGCCTCTCTGTATTAAACTCAGGATTTTATCAGATATCTGGTACCATTAGATATCTCTATTCCTCCATTCTGTTAAATGTTAATTTGTGGTGTTCCTTATTTGAAGTATACTGTACATTTCTCACCATAAAATTGCATTGCCTTTTTAGCTAATCTAAGTTCTTCTGCATTCTTCTTCATGGATGCCATGTTACTTAAAGTAGAATTAAATTTCAGTTTCATTGCTCCTGTGTTATGCCTCCATCTTGAGGGTTTGGGAATATTTTTATCAACATACCACCATCTAAAAACATCAATTTGTCTCTGGTCAATACTTTATTCCCCAGCCATCTCTTCTATTGCATTCTCTTTGTATGCCAAGCATTTAATAATCATGTTAAATGCTTTCTGAAAATCCATACATAAGAATCCATTAAATTCTTGTAGATTGTTCCATTATTTCTATGGAAAATTCACCAATTAACCTAGTCAAACTAAGTTATGGTGTTTCTGATTTAGCCAATGCATTTCTAAATGTTCCAATAATTCTTTAAATTCATTTTGTGTTTATGGACCTTTTTGAAGTTTATCCATATTCACAATAGGACCAATTGCCTAATGCTATGCATCTTTAAACATGTTTAACCTACCAGTTCTGATGGAAGGCATTGACCTAAATGTCTAGTGCTATTTCTCTTCCTACATTTGTTAGTATTTCCAGTTTTGTGCCTTAACTTTTCCCAGATTAACTCTTCCCCTGGAATAATGGTCCAATATTTGCCATCATCCAATCCTTTAACATCCACTCTCATTTTTTAATCTTCAATATAGTGTTAATAGGGAGGTTCAAAGTAATAATTTAGTTGTTCACTGGTGAGATAGCAACAAATGGCCCCCTCAATTTCAAATAGGAGATGTGATTGGGGTGAGGGAGGAATGGAGGGGGTTAAACGATGATGCAGAATTTATGCATGTTGTGTAGTTCATCCATACTGGATGAGTTATGCAAAGAATTGCTGATCCAGCATAAGCCCTTCCTTGCTTTTTGTTTTCTTTTATTTGTTTTTGTATTTTGATCAGGCCCAGATGCTCGAAAGGTTGGAACAGTGCATGTGACCCAAACCTTTATCATCACCAGTACAGAATCAAATGGCTCTTTGTTTCTCTGAAGTTGCATCTGCTTGTATTGAATTCAGAAAGCAAAGGGTGGCAACACTGTGACCTGCATAAATGTAGTTTGTTGCATAAATAGTGTCTTGATGAAGCTGGAACTGTTGATGGTAGGAGAAGGAAGATTTGGTAGGAAGGGTAGGCACAGACTCCACGTGGTTCATATTCCTCTCAATGCAAAGCCTTGTGGACAGTGCAAAGAATTAATTCCTTATTTGTTTAATGGACAAATGTTATACATACATCAGATTTCAATCAAATATGGTGATGAAAGCTCAGCCAATTTTTGAACATTGCGAAATCCAGAGGTGTGTCACTGCTTGAGCTTCAGTTGGTATTTTGTATACAAAGTCTAAAATTTTACCTTTAAAACATTTACAAAATGCTCTTGTTGACAAAGTATTAGTAGTTTTAGAGTTGAACATGTACACAGTAAAAATCTGATATTCCAGCAACCAATTGTTTGGAAATCCTGTTCGCTCAACTTCTGGTTGGCATATTAGTCTCAAATGTAAGACTGGGGTCTGGAGTGTGGCTAGGACTGAAATCTGGACTGTAGGTCAGATATGCAGCGGGCAGAAGGGTTAGATTCCAGATCACCAAGAATTGGGAGCATGGGTGGGTTGGCAGCTGGAGTTGAGGCCTGAATTATTTGTATGTTTCCTGTTCCCTTTAACCTCATTGGATTCACAGAAAAATGTATTATACTAATGTGTAATATGTAAAAAAAAAATAAAACTGGGTAATATTAGGAGTAATGAAAGGGTGCTGGATTATTGGAGTTTTACTGTACTGACTACGAAATATTCTAGTGGTTACCAAAGTCTTTCAAGGATTTTTTAAAAACTGTTTTCTGCATTTTGTCTTAATGGTATGAATTGATTAAATGTTTTTTTCCAATGCAGCTTGCTGTATTTTAATAACCTTAAACTTGATACAACTAAACATACCAATGATTTCTCAAATAAGTCATTTTAGTATGTGAATTAAAACCACATCAGGCTGTGATAGGACACAGTAAAGTGTTTAGCGATTGACACTACCTACTCTTTGTTAATTGAACAATTGTGTATTTGAATTAATAGAAACATTTTGTATCCTGAATGGCAAGCAAGTCTGGTCACGTGGCCATCTTCAGGAAATAGTGTTCAGGTGTTGTTGAGTAAATGCAGATTTTTGTTTTGAAATGTGCAAAAATTGATTTATCAACAAGTCTGAATTAAGCATTAGTATCAAAGCAGTATATCCAGGAACTACAACATTAAACATATGATGTTGTATTAAGGCAGGCGTTAAAAGATACATGCTGAAACTTGGATCACTGTACCTATTTGTGCAGTGGTAAGTCCAGTCATGACACAAAATAGTCATGATTGTGGTTTGTCCCTGCCACTGGTTTTATTTGGCCAAATTTTATTTCTATCTAGCGCAGATCTGAAATTCCACTGGGACATTTGACTTTGTTTTTGACCAATGCTTTAGCAATTATTTGTAATTCTAAGCCTTGACAGTGATGGGGAGTTAGTTTTTCACCTCTGTGTGGTAGCTGGACAAATCTGTCACTTGGATCTCTGCTTCACACTCATGCTAGCCGGCACCTTTCCACAGACAGCAACAATTTCCAAATTGGTCAGCAATCAGGGTGCCAGATCTTTTGAACCGTTTCTATAGTACAAAGGTCTGCTGATTGTTGGAACAAGGATTTGAACACGCAAGTGGGTTTACTGCTTCAAAGTTGGTCATGGTGCCTTTGTGTATCTTTTTGATGTGTCTGATGTAGCCTCTTGCTGTGCTAGTGTGGCCAATTTACATTGCCAACAGCAGTTGCCAACAGGCAAAGTAACATTGCGTTCTTTATGGAATTTCAAATTGCCATTGACTTTTTTCCTTCTAGTTATATAAGCACAGACTATTTGCAACTTAAAATTATTTCTCCCTGACCATTTTTTTTTATTGAAGCTAACTTTCTACTTAAGGTACAAGTTTTCAGAATTAAAGATGCCATTGGTTCGTGAAAGAAAAGAAGTTCCAGAAATATTGGAAATGTTGTCACTTGCCAGGCTGCTGCTGTTTGTCTCCCTGTATGTGTATCTCAGTTTGATATGTCTTGCTCTTTGAGCAGCTGATCCACTATGCAAATTCAGGAACAATTCTAATTTTTCACTGAATTAATTTACCTTTTTTAAGGGAGGTGAAGTCAGATAACTCGAAGTTTGCATGTCCCAGCTTGATTGGGCAAGCTTAGCAAAGCTTACTTGTGTGTTATTTCCCTTTGACACCCTTTGATAATTAATGGTTGTCCCTTTCCTGCTTTTGAGGCCGATGGATGGTTTGAGGATAACGTGCTACAATTTTGCACCAGTCCAATCATTTCTGTTTCATGTTGGAAAGGGTCTTGCCTCCCAGGTTCCTGTATTGTAAAATTGCCCTCTTTGGTCACTGGATAATACACTGCACTCAGGAGAGGGAGCAATGTTGCCTCCAACATTGACTTTTACTTGTAAGCGCCCACTTACAGTGGGAATTCAAATAATTCAAATATGAATTAACCATAATTCAAATTAACATGTATGAATTAAACATGGTTTCAGTGGAAAGCATCTTTGCATTATTTCAATTCAAATTACCAGGCCATTCAAATAAAGTAGGTTTGCTAAGAAGATCTCAAAAACAATATCTTGCAACTGCTCGTCAGGCATAATTTGTGGTTTAAATGCAAAAAAAAGTCCTATCATCCTGGGTCAAATGGCATGTATGCTATGGTGGTGAAAATTACATAAATATTACAATAAGGCTATTTAAACGCCAAGAATAGCTTTATAATCATCTCTAAGATAAATACCAATGAAACACTTTTTAACCAGAACAGGCCTTGGACTGGAAAAAAAGTGATCAGATTTTGTACATCTTGAATTGTTTGTTATTTTGCCAATATTCCTCTGAGTTTAAGCTTTATTCTACTTAAAAGACGGAACACACAAGAAAAATGCATTCATTTCATGCTCTTGAAATTTCCTTCATAGTGTAACTTTAAAAACATTGACTTTTGATTGCTGGAAAACTAGTCCTACCGTTGTTTATCTTGAATTAAGTGGATTGAAGTAGTCACCCACTCAATGTAGAGTCTGTTGAATTTACATAAAAAGTCAGTAGGTTACAAATTGGGATGGGTGACTACTTATTGGATTGCACTCTTTCTCCCCCCCACCCCAGTTGCACGTCAGACCATGGAATCAGAAATTTACAGCACAAATCAGATCATTCAGTCCACGTCCCTACTAAGCAAAAAAATATATATTTAGGTTATTCCCATATTCAGTTTGCTGTAGTGCTTTTTTCAAAAACGAAATCTCTGCAAATATTAGTTATTATTTTTGTTGCCTTTTATAGCCTTCACATTATAGTCCCTAAATTTTGTTTACATATTAAAGTTTATAACCTATGTATTTGATTCATTGCCTATAAACTTCTCCTTTATCAATGCCAAGAATGAGCCTATTTTTCAGTACAGTTCTTTACGCTGTATGAAAGTGTCATTGTGATTTTTATCTACACCTCTTGACTTTATACTTTTTGAGTAGCCCTGAGGCCAGTTTTTGTTCATCCTATAATTTTTGTGACTTCTGAGTAAATTAATTCATATTTAGGACAAAAATGTCTGAAAGAAGAGTACTTGCACACAGATTCACAATGTCAAACATAGACAAAACATTTGTGAAATAAAGCTTTGTCTTGTTTCCCATACCTCTATCTCATCTGGATCCAGCAATATTTCTGTTTGTAATTGGGAGCAGGAGTACATCACCTGGTCCTCAGTTCTGCTCTGCCATTTATCAAGGTCATGATTAATGTTCTGATTTTAGATATTTTTCCTGATTTAAGTCCTAAATTATCTACCCCTCATTCTGACATCTCTGTCTGGACTCTCTTGCCAAAAAGAGTCTGATGCATAGATTATTTTTCAAAAAGCCCTGTTTTTGAAAAATAATCTATGCTTCCACGAGGTTGCATTTCATCTAAACTCCTAGTCTTTGCTCTTGGAACCTGCAATCCAAAAACCAAATTAGTGAATCTCTTACACTCCTTTCATGGCAAGGATATCCTTTTTAAAGTTAGACCAGACTTTTTTTTAAACAACACTTCAGTTGATGTTTAACCAATGTCCTATATAATTGTAGTAAGACATCTGTACTCCTACACTCAAATATTCTTATGTTAGAGACCAGTTTACCATTTACTTCCTAATTGCTTGCTGCACATGTATGTTAACTTTCAGTGACTTGTACGAGGACACCTAGGTGCCTTTTGAGCATCAACATTTTCCACTGTTTAAAAGATACCTTTCCTGTTTGGTGCACCAAAATAGATGACCTCCCTTTATCTTTCCACTTGCCGTGTTTTCATCCACTCACCTACCTTGTTAATAAACCCTTCAAACCCCTTTTCCTCTTTCTTCCTCTTGACCATCCAACCTGTGTCATCAACAAATGTAGAAATATATCTGTTCCTTTTTGTTTTTAAACAAAAATCATTGATATGGACTGTGAATAACTGGGGTCCAAGCACTGATCCCTCTAGTACCCCACAGGTCACAGATTGCAAACAGGAAAAAGATCAGCCCATTCCCATTCTCTTTTTCTTGTGGGTATGTATTTGTGCTGGTTTCAAGTTTTTCAGCATTTTGGTAATTCTTTTGATAGTCTCCTGTCTGACCATTCAGAAATCCTGCTGGTTCATCTAGCTCACCAGGTAATGTTCTCTCCACTCCCCTGTGTTCCACAGGATTTCTGGTTCCCATACTTCCGTGAAATTTGCCAGTTCAGTGTAAATTTTATTGTAACACCAGTGTAACATCTTAAAACTAATTAAAAGTGTGTTGAAATATTAATATGAATAACATCTGATAATCTTGAAAATCTGCTTGTCTGTTACCACCAAAGTCCTGAATGCGCTGGATTATTGATGTTTCACTGTTTAAGGAAACAGGTGGGGAGACGACAAAGTCTGCTGGAGGAATTCAGTGGGTTGAGCAGCATCTGTGGGGAGGGGGAATGAACCTCCGTTTCTGGTTGGAAACCCTGCATCAGGCCCTTTATAATATTTCTTTCTCCAACCGCCCCCCCCCCCCAAACAATAGCACCACTCCCCCAAATCAAGAAATACAAGGTGGAACCTGCAGCATTAAAGTTAAGAAGTTCTATTCATGTTGCCAAGTAGAAAGAACTTGTTCATTTGTTTCAAGTTTGCCACACAAAAAAAAGCTGACATGCCAGGTTTATAAAATTAAAATCAGTGTATTTTCCAGTTATCTTCATTGTTTAGTGGTTTAACACTTTGCCATCTTGATATTGAGCTGCAGAGTCTGCGTGGTTGTCATCTTTGTTCTCTGTCTCAGCTCTTTGCTGGAGATGAACAACTTTCCATCCTTAGTAATGCTATTGAATAAGTTTGGATCTTGAATGAGAGCAGCATTTGGTTTGGCACAATGCTCTCCAATTTGTAAGAGTTTACAAATAACTGGGCTCACAAATTAATTATCAGTTTAAGTTGTTGGTGGATTGATATTATTTGTAGAACCGTATCTTGATGTGCGTTGCTGCCCCCAGGATAAAAAGGAGGAGAAAGTATTTTTATTAGTGATTTCTGACTTTGTGTTAGCTACCTGTGATTATCTGGCAGCTGCTGTGTTTGGAGATTTCTGTTCTCTGTTAAAATTTAGCCACGACTTTTGAGTTGAATTGCTGAGTTGCATATTGTGAAAGCAGTAGCCTGTGAATAAAATTGTTAATTTTATACAGTAAATTTATACCAGAAGAAACTTGCTCTGAAACTATCCTAAAACAGGATTAGAAATAGCATGGTTTGAGCTGTGGTCAGCTTAGATTTTAAGCAGTTTGGCAAAGTCAGAGAGAAGGCAACTGGCAAACCACACTTGGATCAGTTGCCACTAACAGCAACATACTGTGTATGTTGATTCCTTGGCCAATTTAGTTAGTGGTTTGGCTTAAAAGGAAGTTTTCTAGCGAAATGAAACTGTCTTGCATTCCAAACAGAAAAGTGTTGTGCCTCTATATGTAGAGCTTATATGTAAGTGGTGGATATTATTGGACTGGTATTTTTAGCTTTTTAATTATTCCTTTTCCTTTTTACTTTAACTTTTGCTTTCTGAGGCTTCAATTAATTTGTTTGCTTCACTTTTGCATCTGCTTTATTGCAATCTATATAGAGCAATTATAAAATGTTACCATTCTTCAGGGGTTAGGTTTGAAGTAGGTCACAAAATGTTTAAAGCATTAAGGATTGGGTATTGTGTAGGTAAAGCTCTCTCAGTACCAGGTAAAAAGTTGTACTTTATCAGAATCTGCTGTTTTCCATGAATCACATTAGGAGAATCCTGGTGTGCTGACCAGTTTGGCACTCAGTTATCTCTTGTTTTATAGTTGTCACTATGTATTTGAATATTCATTTAATATTTTTACCTTTTGCCACTAAAGTTCATATGCATGTTGGTTCATGCTGTCTGAACTCCTTTTTGCCATTTTAAATGTATATGGCATCTCTGTTGGTATTGTTATGTTTTAAAATATTAATAAACTGGTTTTAAAGAAGTTTTTGGTGTGTTTCAGTATTTTGTTCTTTCCCCACCCAATGGCATAGGGTTTAATATCTTTGCCAGGACCCTAGCTTTGAAGTTGAGACTGGATAAAACTTGCTTATATGATGTCCAAAGTGCTGTTTAAAATTCTTGGGGAAAAATGACACTGTGCAGCAAAGACAAGACTTAGACTAATTTACTGACCATGTAGTAGAGGGCCCTAAGACCAGCAAGAACTCCATGTATTGAAAATGGAGCCTGATTATTTGTTCATTTTGAAAGTAGTCTTCGTGATTGCCTCTGGATTCTTTAGGAATAGAAGCAAGCCATTCAGCCCCATTCAGTTTGGATCGTGGCTGCTGTGCATCTTGACCATGAGCCTACCTTTTGATATTTTTACCAAACAAAAATTCAAAATGGAACAATCTCCATCATGGAGCATCCACAGACATTTGGTACCAGATTTCCATTACCATTCACGTTCAAGTTTTTTTCCCTAAATGGCCTAGCTATAATTTTAAAATTTGAATGACCCTTTTTCAATTTTTTTCACCAGAGGTGATATCTGCCCAGTTAGTGTGAAGCTATTACAGCACCAGTGATCGGGTTCAATTCCCGTTGCTGTCTGTAAGGAGTTTGTACGTTCCCCCATGTTTGCATGGGTTTCCTCCCACATTCCAAAGACATACGGGGAGGTTAACATGGGTTTAAAATGGGCGGCGCGGACTCATTGGGCCAGAAGGGCCTGTTATCACTCTGTAAAATAATTTTTTTTTTTAAAATCTAAATACATTAATTCATTCACTTTCCACCATCTAATCTTGTGAATGCAGGTATGACTATGCAACATATCCTCAATTTAGCTTTCAAATATTATTCCTGTGGCTAAGGATTTGCATAGATTTGTCCATTCATTCAGTCTCCTTTATAACTTCCCTTGCTATGATTCAGTTTTCTAAACCTGGATAGGCAACACTCCATGCTTTTACCCTAGTTGCTAATATAAATGATAGAAAGCAGTGAAGACAGAACAGATCTTTGGGGAACTCCACTTGTTGCATCATGACAATCAGAGAATGTACTTTTTTTTATTTCTATTGTTTTTTGCCTCCAAAGAAATTGCAAAGCATCACAATGTTATTTCCAGTTGTGCTCTCACTTTTGCTAATAATCCCTCATGCCAAGCCTCATGAAATGTCTTCTGGAAGGGCCATCAATGCTGGGGGTCTCCAAATTAAAATAGATTAATTGGGAATAGATTATAGGAAATGGAAGATGGTGATTGTTTTTCACAAGGCACTTTGTATGATAGTGAACTAATAACAGAGAAGGCAGGATTTTTTTAAGTAAAATTAATGTATTAACATAGGACAGAGAACAGTGAAGCACAGGGAACAGGTTTTTCAACCCTCAAAGCCTGTGCTAAACAGAATGCCAAATTAAACTAAATCTCTTCTGCCTGCACGTGATCCATCTCTACATTCATGTGTCTATCTAAAAGTCTCTTAAATGCCACTATCCTATCTGCTTCCACCACTACCTTTGGCAGCCCACTCCAGACAACTACCACTTTTTTTTTAAAGAAAAGAACAACTTGACCTGTACATCTCCTTTTAAATTTTCCTTCTCTCACCTCAAGTGCATGCTCTCTAGTATTAGACACGTCTAGCTTGGGGTGGGGTGGGGGGTGGGGGGGAGAGAGCCTCAATGCCTCTCATAATTTTATAAACTTCTCTCAGATCTCCCTTCAGCCTCTGATGCTCCAGAGAAAATTCAAC